>VZRE01005745.1:181422-235640 GCA_013396775.1 Cephalopterus ornatus | reverse complement strand
AAAAAAAAAAAAAAAAAAAAAAGAACAAGGCAGAGGTACTTAAAGGTAAGATCACAGTGTTTCACTCTGCGTACATTCTGGACCAATTTTTAATATACTGTGTGGGGAATTAGGACTGTTACTCTCATTAAGACTATCTGGAATTGTATATCTAAATCCCCACGAACCAAACTTGAAATATATATGCCCCTCTGAGAGTAGCTAGAATTGCAACTGGATGACTAGAAATATATGGTTTTCCTATTATCCCAGCTGAAGAAAGAGTTTAATGAACAAAGACATGCAAGTGTAATGCTTAGGGAGATACAGGAGAGCAAAACTCAAAGAAACAGAGAACTGAATGACTCCATTAACAAAATTCAATGAGTATAGATCCTAGTTGTAAAAGTTCAGGAGAAAATTTAAGGAACAAAGTCGTAATTACATTTGGAGAAAGGTCATTTTTGCCCTGTGCAAGAAAGAAGATGACAACAGCTCAATTTTTAAATAATGACTTAGCGAAAACCATACGATATTGGAGGAGTTCAAAATATTCTGTGAAACCAAGGGTAGGTTTTCAAAAACTCCTTTTCAAAAAAAGGAATCCTTGATCTCTGAGTAAAATAAGTATATTGTTTTACTGTAAAGTATCTTTTTACATTCCCCCTCCTCTCCCTTCAGGGGGTTTTGCTAACGGGAAGTGACCCTGCATTACAGCAGGTTAAACTTGCCTTTCCCTGAGACACACACAGTCCAGGCAAACAGCCCCTTTGCCATTGTTACTGCCTTTTTTTTTTTTTCCCCTTTCACTTTACAACAGGATAATGCAGCTTTTCATACTTGCATAGAAGACTCTCCGCAGTGTTTCGGTGGGGATTTTTGACGATTTGTGACAAAGTGCTGCTTTGAAATTGGCCAAAGTTCATTTCAGCAGCCGCAGCACCACAAATCCTCCCCGGCCACCAAGTCAGCCAAGACACCAAGGTGGCTGGGAAGGAGACACACAGTGCTGATCCACTGTGTGTCATTAACGAGATCAGACATCCCCACTGTAGGTAGGCTTTCCATTCCAGACCACCCGCTGGGTTTTTTTATTTTAATTTAATAAAACCCCCATGTCCTGAGCTGCTGAGCTCTCCCAGACCTCCGTGGTGGGAGCTGATGCTGCCAATACCCCAAGCAGAGAGCAGCAGCAATTAACATTCCTCAAATATAAGAAACTTCTACCTTCTTCAAGATTTAGACCCAGGGACATGTAGGAGTGGGTTGTACAGAGCCCACTCGTGCCTCAAGCAAGGATCCCTAATCCAAAGCAAGACTCCAGCCTCCCATTGACAAAGACTGATGACTCAATTCTTATCCTGAATCAAGGATTGCCACAGCTAAGCCGCATGATCTTAGGCATGAGTAAACAGCCCACATCATCTCAGCAGCCTGGTAACACAGAGAGATGGAAACACTGAGAGCAATGACAGTATTATTAGTTATTTCAGTGTTTGTCAAGGGATGCAAGATAGGACGGATAATTTATTTTTCACATCGCTGCCGAAGAAAAGGCATCACTTTTAATCAGTCAACAAGCTGCAGTTGGCAAGGAGTGCTACAAAATTCAGATGTTTTCACTAAAATTTCTGCTGACCAGCAATGAGCTCCATGTCCCAAACTGCCTCCCCGTGTTTGTCAAATGACTCATTTACAGGAGGCAGCGTCAGCTGCTGCTCAGCATTAGCATCCATGAAAACTACCTGAATTGCTGGGAATATAGCTCTGCCCATGCTCCCTATTCAAAATGTGATGCTAAACAAGGTCTTGATTTACCTTTCAACAAAAACCTGGGGTTGGATCCTGAGAAAAGGGGCTGGGCCACGTCCTCAGCTCCATTTCCAGAATTGTCAAGATCCAAAGTCAAGGTTACTTTGCAAGCTTGAAGCAGGAGAATCAGACAGCCCATTACTCCCAATGAACAAACGTGTACCTGCACTAATTCTTCTTCAAACAGCTCTGCCTGGTGGGGATAAAGCTTCATTATCTCAGCTATATCAATAACACCTCAAGCTAAGAGTCTAGATTAAAAAATTATCTCTAACAAAAAAAGGTTGTCTTTTTCCTAGCTCTCTCTTTTGGGTTTTCTTTAAACCATGTTGACAGCTGTGGACACATTTCTCAGAAGGAAAAAGGCTTTCTTTTGGCAAAAACTAATATTTGACTGTAGGAAGTTGTAATCATTTGTAAGGGAAAGCTTATCAAGTGTACCTGAGAGCCGTTAGGCTTCAAACCTATAATCAGTCCAAAGTAGGAAGAACTTCTTGATGTCAAGAAAGAGCTTGTTTACAGAAGGCTTTTGGCAAAATTCGTGTAGTCCCACTCTTGGCTTCAGAGCAAACAATCCCATAACCAACTAATCAACAGCCCCTCACAATAAGCCTCTACGTGGTGATGGCTAATTTATTTTCTCTAAACACTTCACAAAATAATTAACTGATCTTCTTTCTTGGTGTCAAGCAAGGGAATGACACATTTCAGGGAGGTAGTGTGTACAGATGTGCCTCTGAGGACAGGACGCGACGCACCGACTCCGACTGGCGCAGGGAGGTTCGGTGGGAAGAAGGATTTGCAAGGGCTGCACCAGCAAAATGGTGCAGTTCAATGGCCTTGGGCTGCACCAAGGGAGATTCAGGTTGGGCATCAGGAAACACTTCTTCACTGAAATGTAAGTTAAGTGATATAGTTCAGTGAGCATGGCGGTGTTCAGTTGAAGGTTGGACTTAATAACCTTAGAGGTCTTTTCCAACCTTAATGATTCTATGACTCTATCAATGGCACCTGCAGGAGATCATTTTGCATTTTACATTCCAAATCATGACAGTGTATTGTTGCTGCAAAATATTTCAATGGGCAGCTAATAATCCACCTCCATGATTCGATTTGACTGCTTGCACCAGCGAGCTCCCAATATCCAGCTGGTCGACTACAGTGTTTGTATATTTTGCTAACATTTTCCCCCTTTGCTTCCCATGAGCTGGGACAGAATAAAAGGAAAAATATTTCCTTTTCATTAAACCTTTCATAATTTGGAGGTTGGTCAAGCACCTGGTAATTATTTTCTCATTTAAGATAATCAGTCTTAGGTTTTAGACTCATGCTTTGAATCATCCCAGTTTTTCTTGCCTTGTTTTTTTGGCCATGCTACACCAGAGCTGTGTCTTTAACAGACCCAACACTCCCAGGCAACTGGTCCTTAGAGTGAGAGGATGTGTGTTCATATTGTTAAGAACCATGGAAACAGTTATTGAAAAATACTTTGAAATTTGCTGCTGTACTTGTGAGACATTCCCAGTAACAGCCACAAACCAAAAACCTCGGAGTCAGAAACCCATGCTTGCATTTCCAGGATGTCATGCAAGAAGCTATCAGGCACTATTGTAATGACTCAAGGAGTAATCTGATGCAGTGTGACTTAAAAAAAAAAAAATGTGCAGGATGATTCAGAACATTTAAATG
Organism: Cephalopterus ornatus; assembly: GCA_013396775.1. Lineage (NCBI taxonomy): Eukaryota > Metazoa > Chordata > Aves > Passeriformes > Cotingidae > Cephalopterus > Cephalopterus ornatus. The sequence goes on along the minus strand of VZRE01005745.1, from coordinate 232,160 downwards.
GTGATTTGCAGGGTAAGAAATGTATCAACCACTTGGTATTCTCATCATGTCCAAGGCACCTAGTTCAGCTCTTTCTGATAATTTACCGCAGCCAGGCTGAGCCAAGTATTCATTTCACACACTGCAGAAGGGTTGTTCCTGGTTTAAACCAAGTGTGAATTAGGGGAAAATGAGGCCCTTTACTCCAGTGGCATAATGCAGTCACTGAATCCACATAGCTCATCTCTTTTAATCATTATTTTAATGATTCCAGTATTCTGTCTGCTGCTGCTTGCCCTGAGTGCTAACGAGTGACTTGCACCCTCCAGAGTCTTTCACTCCAAATGGCCTCACGTTTTTACCAACTCTGACAGCTCCAGATAGAAATGTCGTAGAGTCACAGAATCACAGAACTGTGTAGGTTGGAAAAGATCTTTAACATCATCGAGTCCAACCTAACCAAGACAGACAACAGCAGAAGAATCAAACCCTTAACTTTCACAAGCCAAAACAACTTGGATCTTCAGACAATATGAAGATCATTGGGAAAATAATTCTAATTCATTACACAGAGCAGACATCCCTCTGTCTTCTTGACAGACAATGGCTTTTCTATCCAACACATTCATTGCTATGTCCCATAACATAAAATTGAGCCTTTAACCCCAAAAGGCACCTGAAGGTGAGGAGCTCCTTCAACTCCAGCCAAATTATTTTATGAGCATGCCCTTAAGACTAACAAAAGCATCCACAAAAAAATCCCAAACAAAAGAAAAACCAGGAAAGCCTAACTGTTCCCCCAACCATCCCTGGCTGCTCCTTGCCTTAAATCACAGAGAAATCATTAAAGAACGATTAGATCCATAGGAAAATAATCTCAGCCTGGGTCACCATGACATCACAGTGACATCACTGAAAAACAGCTTGAGGGCAGCTTTGACTAACACAACTTGAACATCATCCATCCCTCTTGCTTTCATCTGTTGCCTAAGATCTCCAAGGGTAGCCATTTATCTGAAGGGCAGAAGGCCACACAGCTCTTCTGAGTCCCATAGTTTAAATAAATTGAATAATAAATATCCCTCCACATTGATCTTCTCTTACACCCAAGGACATCATCACCCCTTCCCTGGTTGCACCAGATGACGGGGAAACTGGCAGCAGGTAACTGAAACAAAGAGCAAAGCTTGGAGCTTGGTACTCCATAAATGCGAAAGAGCCCACCAGAGAAGAAGAGGCATCCTCTTACTTCTACAAAATGAATAAAAAAGCTCCAGGATAAACACAGGCAACTGCTATTGTCCATCACACAGGTTGGGGGTCTGTCTCAAAGGCTGGCACCATCTTCCAGAGTCACCCAGGACAGGACTGCCAATTCCTCACCAAGTTTTCAGCATGTGAATGGATCGAATCCTCAATTTCTGAGCATGTGATGCAGTACATGAAGGTCACACTGCAGTGTGACACAGACCCAATGACACAAAATGTCTAGACTAAGGAAAATTGACAGCCTCCTCCATTTTAAATTTATACCAGATGAAGGGAAACATCAAAGGAGCGCTTTTTAATGGGCTTTTTGGCATGTGGTGCTTTGTTCTTAACAAGTTGGCACCAGCTGCTGTGTCCGTGGTGCCAAGTCAGTAACGCCCCTGGCCAGATTCTGGGCTGATGTAAATCAGTGTCACCCCTCTGAAGGCAGATATTTCTATTGGTTGACATCAGCTGAAGATTTGGCTCTCTGTGCTTAGCAGGTGCAAGCTAAAGTAAAATCTTGTGTGCCATATTTCATATTTCTCCTGTCTTCACCATCCCTGCTGCTGTACACATTCACAGGCTGGAGAGTTAATTGGCATCAGCTGGAGCTACTCAAGTTTCTATACAATAAATTCCATACTGTAAGGAACAGCTTTCCTCTAATTATATCTTGTTCATGTGTATATATATATATATATATATTTACACACACACAAATCTTGTGCTCTGCCTTATTGCATGGTGACTTTCCCATAAACAGAAGATGAGGTGAGAACACCAGATAGGCCACATTCTTTCACCATAACATTTCAAATACTATTTAATAATTGAAAGTAAATACTACTTATAGTCTTACAGATTTCCTAGTTAGCCCATCCTGTTACCAGGAGCATATATTAGTTTAAAGGTGATCTACAGTATTTTCTTGATGCACAAATATCTCAAGTATCAGGGGCTCTTCAACGTGTATTTAAAGCACCAATATATTTTTATTTTGCAGGTAGAAGCACCTCAAAGTCCCACAGCACCAGCTGTTCTGATTTTACTCCAGTAGGAGTACATATATACATAGCTGAGCACTGCATAAAGAAATTAAAATAGCTCTTGAAACAAATTAAAATCTAGTTATTTACCCCTTAGAAAACATGCTGCTGACTTCAGCACTTGTTAATAAAACTCTTGTTTAAGAAGGAAACAAGCCTGTAATCATCTGGGACCATTCAACACCCCAAAAGCCCAGATCCCATCTCAGTTTTCCCCCTTCACTGACTCGGGTTGTTTTAATTAAGTGAATTATGCTTTCCAGTCACCTGCCATTCTCTTTGGGAAAAGGTCGAAGCAACTCCATTACCAGCTCTCTGATCTGTCCTGTTCACTGATGTAAATGTTTTCCTCCCCTCCTGAGCATTTCACTCCTGAGTTCTGCAGAAGGAACACGGGCAATGCAACTCCCCTGGACACCCCCACGGGTTCCCAGTGCCCACAGCTCCTGCTGACCACGTCCATCACAACCATCCCCAGTGTGTGTCGTTCACCTTCCATCGCTGACTCACTCATGGAATCACAGAATCGGAAGGTTGGAAAAGACCTTTAGGGTCATTGAGTCCAACTGCTCCTCCAGCACTGCCAAGGTCACCACTAACCCACGTCCCCAAGAGTCACTTCTACACAGCTTTTAAAGCCCCCAAGGGTGGGGACTCCACCACTGCCCTGGGCAGCTGTGCCAGGGCTGGACAACCCTTTTGGTCAAGAAGTTTCCTATTATCCAATATAAACCTCCCCTGGCACAACCTGAGGCCATTTCCCCTTGTCCTGTCCTTTGTTCCCTGGGAGCAGAGCCTGGCCCCCGCCCGGCTCCCCCCTCCTGTCAGGGAGTTGCAGAGAGCCAGAAGGTCCCCCCTGAGCCTCCTTTTCTCCAGGCTGAGCCCCCCCAGCTCCCTCAGCTGCTCCTGGTACTCCAGACCTTTCCCCAGCTCTGTTCCCTTCTCTGGACACGCTCCAGCCTCTCAACGTCTCTCTTGTTGTGAGGGGCCCAAAACTGACCCCAGGATTTGAGGCTTGGCCTCACCAGTGTCCAATCCAGAGGGATGGTCACTGCCCTGGTCCTGCTGCTACACCAGTGCTGATACATATCCCATAATCCTGATGTTTACATAGGAGTGTGATTCACGAGATGCCCTTTTTTCATCTCCCCTCACCCTCTTTGACCATCTTCTGTATCTCGACACAGAGCTGAGGAAGCCAGCACAGCAGCCACCATCCAAAGTGGATTTACTCTCCACCTCAGTGATTCTTCCTTAATAGCTCTGCATCGCAGTTTTGGGTATGACAACAAAAGAAGAACAAAACTGTAGCTGTTAGCAGAAACTATTTTGGTTTAGAAAATAGCTGAGGTTTGTGAAGGTGCTCAGGTACCAAGAGGTTTACAGTTATTTGAGCTTAAACAGACAAATTCAGATGTTGGCATTTATAATCTGCCATAGAAAAGTGATGATACTGTTTAATCAAGAGGTCAAAAGGAATTTAAAGTTGTCCCATTTTCTTCTCTTTGCCCCTTTTTAATAATTCAGCAGAGAGCCCAGTAGGTAATAGATTGTAAAAGATGGATGGAAAACTAGATATTCATGTGGAATATATACTTCACGAAATGAACGTGAGAAATTAAGATTAAAAATGTTCCTGTCTTCAGCAGAAACAAGACTAATCTTTTCATTTTTAACTTACCTTGTATTTATGAGACATCAGCTGCAGACAGTGAAGGAAATTGCAGCATTCCCTGAAAAGCAGCGTTAGCAGGTTCTGACAGCTTGTTAAAAGCTGTGACCAAAGGGAGGGTGATGCACATCCATCACCCGTGACAAGGACCCCCTGGAGCCTGGCCAGGGTTTCCCCTTGGCCACGCTCTGAGGTGGGTCCTGTGGCTCTCAGTGGGCCGCTTCACACACTCCTCCAGCTGCCCAAGGGATGTAAATGCTGGTCACTCGCTAAAATAAACACATTTAAGTCCCACGACTCTACGTCCTCCCACAGTTTAAGTCTGACTTCATGTGTAACATAGATTTTCCAGCACTCAGAATTTAATTTCTTGCCAGATGATGGATGTAGAGACCCAAAACAATGGAGCCAGTAGAAGATACAGTCCACAGTGATGAAATCATGAGATCATATTCCATCCTTGGGATGCTATAGCATGCAACATGGCTTTGAACGCTGAGTCTGAGAGATTTGGATTTCTACATATAATTACCATCCATGAGCATAGCCCAAGATTTACAATTCATTAATAATGCTAAAATATCCTTTTCATATGTGGCACACGGAGGAAATACATAACTCTGGAGATTACCTGGAGCAGCCTCCTGCTGAAAGCAGGGCCTTAGATTAGGTTATCCAGGTCTGTGTAAAGCCAAGTCTTGAATACTTGGATTTGAACATGAAATAGTATGAATAATCCTGTAAGTAGAGTTATCATTACTTTAATGAAGTCACACAAATTGTGAGGGGCAAGAGACCAAAGAGGCCATGACTCAACTGGCCCTTTAGGAGACAGCAAACCTGTAAAGCAGAGAAGTATTTGGGTGCTCATTCCAATTCAGATCCTACCAAAGCAGCCTGTACATCCTGGAAACTACATTTACAGATTTCATACACCGAAGTGTAGCCTTGAAAGTAATTTTTCTTCTTCTTTTTTTTTTTTTTTTTAAGCATGGTGATGTTATTACCACTTGAATTTCTGCTGGCAGGAAGGTATTGCCTCCAGCTGCAAACCAATATAAACTCCAACTTTCTGGGCCATCAGAAATGTGATGGACAAAGTGGTCTCTGCTGTTCCTTCAGCCAATAAGATAACTATGTTAAAGTACTAACATGGTGTCAAAAGTTGTTTGCTGTCCCCTTCTTTGCTAGCTCTTCCTTCTTTTTAAACATTTCACTTCACAAACATTTAACTGCATAAACATTCAGCAGATTAAAGCTTAACATGAGGGGATTTGAGCTAGTAAATACTGGAGGGAAAAAATATCTAAAATAATTGGGAATACGTTGTTGTATGAAATTTCTTCCCCAGAGAGGTGGAGTCCCCGTCCCTGGAGGGATTTAAAAGCCATGTGGATGTGGCACTTGGGGACATGAGTTAGTGGTGGCCTTGGCAATGCTGGGGGATGGTTGGACTTGAAGGCCTTTTCCAACCTTAATGATTCTATGATTAATCTCATATTAATCACTTCTCTTCCCTCATTTGACCCAGAACTAAAGGAGACTCACTTTTTCATTCCTCCCAGGTTAAAATCATACCGACTGCCTTTCATTTTAATGAGCAGTGTGGATGTCTCGTTTTCAACCAGTTTCTCATGATTGTCACGTTTAATGGTTGATGGCAGTGCAAGAGCTCATTACTTCAGTGATCCTGGGGAGAAAGGCTGTTGTTTTGCAGCATTATTCTGGTTGTTTATACAAATTCACACAGGAAAGTTGTGGTAAGCTGATAAACACCTTCTTATATGTTACAAAGGGTTTGAGCAAGAGAAATATATATCTTTACGTTCTACATTATTGCTCACACAAAAGGTGGAAGCAGTTAAAAAGGTAACACTTCCCATGTTTATTTACACCTATATTCTTGTGTACACAAATGGTGGAAGTCCTTTTTCAGAAACCAGTATACCTCAGCTTCTTACCTCACTGATTTCCTCTCTTCAGTAAAACTGTGGAACTGTGAGCAGTGTCCCATTTCACTTTCTAATTGCTTCTGGAAAAAGTGATTCTTCCATGGCCACCATGGTATCACCAAGCCCAGGGAAGGCTCAGTGTTATTTTTAATCCTTGTTTCTGTGGTATATCACAGAGACACCTTAGATGGTTTTGAACAAAGCCTTGAACACATAACACTACCTGTGGAAACTTCAGGAGGACACTGTTACTTGAAATTAGGATGTATGCAATGAAAAGCTTAATTTGATGCTGTCATCCCTTTACATTTCTCCCTCCAACCCTTTAGCACTGGGTTGGCATCTTCCCTCTCCTGCTTCCCACTGTGTCATCTCCCCCCCAGCAACACACAGCCTGGATTATGCTTAGAAACACAAAGGAATATTTTCTCTCAGGTGCTGCTCCTGCACCTCTACAGCTGCAGGATCAGTCTCATTGATTCCAGGTATGGGAAAGGGAGAGCAGCAGTAACTTCAAGGAATTTGTACCTTGTCCAGCCCTCAAGACAAGATGCAGCTTCTCATCTTTCTCTTTTTTTTCCCCATCTGCTCACTGGGAAGATGAAGCTACAGAGGAATCTTGGGAAGTAGCTTATGTTCATACACTGACCCTTAGATCACAAAGACCATATAAGAACAAGGTAATTGCAACTAAATGCAGCCCAAGGTCATGGGATAGATGGGAGGTAAGTTTTAATCATCGTGCTTTTGCTAAAAAACAGAAAACAGACTTGCTCATTGACATTCTTCCCATCCACCTTCCCTTTCCCGAAAGTCAATAAACTCAGCTGGAAAACAGCTGCACTGTAAAATGCCCAGTGCAGCAGGAGCTGTACCACTCTGGGCACCAAGTAATCCCCAGGACACCTCCCCCTTCCCCATGTGTTGCATGAGCGGTGTTGCAAAGGAAATTTTATGCTTGCAAAATGCTTGGAAATGTTGGAAACAAATACCTTCAAGATTTGCAAACCATTTACCTGGATCTATTAGTTATAAAACCCTGGGCTTGTTACTGTAGCCTTCTAAAATAAAAGCTGAAAACAAGATCATTTTTAATTGCAAGGAGCACAAAACTGAGCTCAGTGCAGTCATCTTAATTTCACACCTTGAAATTCAGCCCTTATTCGAAGAAAGACCTAATTATTTTCAGGGGATAAGCACTTGCATGTTGCTGGGAGAAAAAAAAAAAATTAAAGTAGTAAATGGTTAAAAATAGAGGTTTAGTGCAGAAAACACAGGTAGAGTTTTCCCTATCAGCTGATGAGCAGCACGGCAAATATTCATGGCAGTCCTGGAACTGAGAGCTGGGCTGTGCTCTGACTCACTGTGCCTTTGCAGAAACAAGCATTACTATTATCTGCTCACACAAAATCACTGTGGTTGGGTCTGTTCCAGCCTGAACCTCAGACTGAGGTTTTTGGAAATTACTTACCTGGCTCACCACTTGAATTAGGAAGTTGGAGGGAAAACAGAGTGTGAGAGCTGCCAGAATCCTCATCCTCTTCCTTCTTTGTTGCTACTACGTTATTATGTCCTCTGGGTATATCCACAAATGCTGGAAGTTCTGAGATAAGGACACTTTGCAAAGGGTATTTGCTACCCAAACAGCCTTCCTTTGTTTTCACTTTATTAATTACCTTATTTTCTGTGAAGTCTGCACTCAAGTCTGATCTGAGTGGAGTCTTGTTTGCTCCTGGGAGCTCTGTTGGAGCTGTCTCCTCCATGGGCTCTCCATTAGCTATGCCATCTACTCCATCTGCTGTTAATCTGGACAAACTGCACTTTATATTGAAGGACAACGTGGATCTATACGTTTTTTGGCATTTAATTCGAGGTTGGTCAATGCACACATTGAGGGACTTGTCTAAATAATAGATGGTACTTGGGCACCGCTGAGAAACCTGGAGGTGGACACATGAGAGGAATGAAGGTGGCACTTCCTCTGTTCCCTCACTGCTTTGAAGGCCCACGCCTGTCTCCTTGATTCCAGGGTCAAAAAGCTGCTTTTGTGGCTCTTCACCTAATTTTGGGGAAGACTCAGAGACCTTTCCTGGAGAGGCACGTTGGTGTGTGTGGCCTGGTGGAGGCCACTGAGGGAGGACAGCAGGGACTCTGCTGGAGGTGGGGGACACAATGCTGGGGTCCTGCACAGCCCCGGGGCCACATGCTGGGTCCCCAGAGCCCACAGCCACACGTCTGGCTGTCACAGTTATGGAGGCAAACCCATTCTGCTGCTTTGGACACCGTTTTTCCTCTGCGACGTGGGAGTCCAATGGCGACTTGGTGTCTTCTAAAGATGCCTGAATCTCCAGTCTGCTGGGAAGTACCAAAAATGCTCTGGTAACCTTGACTGACCCATGGTTAGACAAAGATTGCTTCGTGTGCCAAGCACTGGGCTGGGGGATCGTGGACTGCATAGGCAAAACAGGCTGGTTTCCTTTGGATTTATTCCCATCAATCATCTGTGGAATGATAACTGGTGAAATCAACGCAGTATTTTGCGAAGACAGAGATTCCTGCAAATGAGAAGATTCAAATTATCAACATGTTCTATGTGCCACTGTTTCTCATCTACCAGCTATCACACCAGACAGTTCTGTTTGGGATCTCTTGTTAACTTTCTATTCATATTAAATTCTTTTTGTCACTCAAGAACACATGCTCTTGAAATCAGCTCTGAATTGTCCTGGAGGCTTCAATGAAAACCTTATCACTGGTGAAAAAAAATACTAAAGCTTAAGTTGTGTATTGCATACTATTATTTTGAGTATTTATTCTGTTGCCACAGTTGGGATTTGTAGCTGTTTAAAAATGGGCATGGCAAAGGCAAGTGCCAGTTTCAGACTCTAAACCTCTCTTTCATGATGGTCTGCTGGAATTTCAAATGCATTTAAATATATTATGGACCATTAGCTGATGGTCCATGCAAGACATCACATGCTGCAGAGAACCTGTGGGCATCAGGGTCATCACAGCTCTACAACCTCACCAGTTATAAGCATGAAAAAACTTCTCCATGATCCCCCCCACAAAAGTGGTGCAGTTACCTGGATAAGAGTTCTGGGTACTATTTGAATTAGTTAGTTCCCTCTTGCTTATGATTACTTGGTGATACCTACCAGCGATATAAAAACATCTATGTCCAAGACTGATTGACAGTGGCCCAGAGATTGACAGGGGCCCAGAGTAATTTTCCCTCCTCGACAGTAAACATCTATCTTGATGTTCCATATGTTACTTCACTTGAGGTGTCAAAGGAGGTGCTTTCATGTTCCAGCTCTCTGACAAAGAGTAAACCTGAGTTTAAAACCTCCTGCTATTATTATCCACATGGCTGGTCACATAAGTCACATGCAATAAAGCATCTGGTCTAATCTCACTGCTGCTGTAAATTGGCTGATTAGATTGCTCCTGCCCTGTGCTCCCAGATCTTTTGATCCTCATAGAAATAAAAAACCCGAACACTGAATTGGCATGCGGGATCTGAGGATCAGCTCCGTAACGAAAGCTCATCCTGTGTTTAGGTGCCATTTATTCCTGCTTGTTATGAGTTCACCCCAGTCGGATCTGGGCATCTCCCATCTGATAATCAATGCCAGGGCTCAGCAGGGGTTTCACAGAACACAATATTCTTCAGACTGTGAGGGTGGCAGTGCTGTGACCTCCCAGCTACCAGGGTCATTCTTGTCAGGGCTTTGGTGCCAGAGCTGGGACGCTGCACCAAACCACATGGGGAAATGATCTTTAAGGACCCTTCCAAGCCAATCCTGAGATCCTATGGAAGCATTCCTGTGTTCCTGTCCTCTGTGCAGGGAAACACCACCAAAACTGGGCTCCTTTGTAACTCTTTGGAAGGAGCTGATAAGGAACCCAAATGGGTAGAGGTAGATCAAGCATTTATTAATGAGGTGAAATGCCAAATAAATTTTATCAACTCTTTAAACCAGCTGCCTGTGGTTTTGACAATTCAATAATTTCACAGCCCCAGGGAAAGCATTTTCTTCCTTCTCTGTTTCTTTCATGGTTTGTAACAACATTTGCCTCATATTTTCTGCACTTCATTTACTTCTGCCTCCAGGTTTAAGACCTTTGCATGCCTTCCAAAACTCTCGCCTTCCCCAGGATTCCTACAGGGCACCAAAGAAGAATGTTCCTTGAGAAACTTTATTTTGGATGCATCTCTCATGCTTCAGTAGTTAATTTGACATTATTCCTTTTGTTAAGGGCTGCACAGATGGAGACATCCTGCAAGAGTCCAGAGGCATGTCAAAAATGCTCCTGGTTAGCTACAAACTCCCGTACCAATATTTTAAATAATTTACTTTTCCTTTTTCTGCTTGGATATATGTATTATTTCCTCTTCCCAATCTCTGGCAAAGAAATGGATCCTTAAGGTTTGACCAGGAGATCCTTTGCTCATTGGGAGCTTTCAAGCTTCACTGCACCCTGTGAGAAAAATCCGCACTTACACAAAGTAATTGTGGTGAGCTGAAAACCTCAGGCTTTATCTTGAGAACATCTCAGGCAGAGTGTACTGATATTTGGGATGCCACTTGATTTAGTCTCCTGGGGTGTTTTTAACAACTTCTTTTCCCCAACAAAACATGCAATTTTCTCCCCGACCAAGAGCACACAGAATCACAACACTTAGCCATCATTTTATTTGGCTTTTCTGCTGCCTAAGCTAAGCCTAGCTAAACAAAACCAAGTCCAAACACACTGCTCAGCGATCAGTGATTGTTTTCTAAATGCTCATACATTCTGCTGACTGCTATCCAAACAGAATTTATTTATTTTACCTTGGTAGAGCTCGATGTTCCCCCCCCAGCACTCTCCTGCTGAAGGCCTGAGCATGTCCTGTGACCGTCAGCACTCCATCGCTTCTGTGTCACCCCTGGGGAAAAACACAGAGAAAGGAACATTATTTCCAGTGTTCTGGAGGAGATGAGTTAGAAAATGTGCTTTTAAATGGAGTGCAAGCAGGAGGGAAAGAGCTCCTGTAAATGATCTGGTTGCCCTGGGATCCGTTTCTCCCCCTTCGCAGGAGAGGCACTTGAAACACCCCTGGGATCCTGTTGCAAGGGTGTGGACACTCTCACAGTGTGTTCAGGGCTGATCCAAAGCTTCAATATCTCTGCTTTTGATTTCCATAGCTTCAGGCATGAGTGTGGAGGGATCAGGGAAGATGGGAAATGCAGATTCCAACAAACATCCCTTTTGTGCTGCCTGCAGAACAGGGAGCACAAACCAGCCCAGGAACGGGCTGGACACTGTGAGCTTGATTTCATTTGCACTAAGTCACCTTCACGTTTAAAGAACTGCAGTAATTGCAAGCCATATTCACCAGTTCTGTTTCATCAGAACGTTTCTAGTTCAGGGTAACTATTACACCAGTACATCAGCCTCTGCTTTTGTTATTTATTTTTTTTTGTTTTCTGTGAGCTCTACTCTCTCTGCAGCTTTTTACATGGAGCTAATTTCCATTTAACACACAGGCTGGGCCATTGCAATGATGCATTACGTCTGCTGTCAACCCCTCTGCCAGAAATTACGTTACTTTCTATTTTGTATCAAGCATCCAAAATTAATTTTCAGAAATTCTCCATTTGGACTGAAATCTCTTGGCATTCCTGGCTGTTGCTTTACAGCAACATGTCACACCACTGCTAAGCGCCTTTGTATTATTTTTCTTTCACCTAGACAGCCTGCCACAGAAGTTTTTTGGTAAACAGAATTTCAGTTTACGTATAACAATATATTAACAAAGGAATATAACTCATCTCCACTTCAAGAAGTGTTTTTTAAAGCATACTCACCATAAAAGGCTTCATGGCTTTACCTCCTTGGGTGAAGGGAAGAGGGGGAAGAAGAGATCAAGAGACCTCCTTCAGTCCCACCACATCTCAAAACACTTACAGGATGTTTGATGAACCTTTCTTTTAAATGAAGTGCACTAAAATATACCTTAACACTTCACTAGCACAACTCCAAGATGCCAACAGCCCTGTGTTTATCCATAGCTGGCATGAAAAAAGAGGTTGTTTTTTGTCATTGAGCAACAGAGAGTCCTGAGCAGCAGAGCAAACAGCTGGACTCATTAGCCACAGTACGGGAAAAAAAGAGAATCCAGAAAACAGCCAGAGCAGAGGGCCCACTACATGTTTTTTGGCAAAGAAATAATGCAGAGTTGCAATCAGTGAACCTGATCTAATGCTGATAACTGCTGGCACCCAACGCGGGCGAGATGCCCTTGGAGCACCTCACCTTGTCGTGGGGCATGGAGAGGAGCACAAAAAACAGCAAGGGAAAAAATCCATCAGGATTCACAAGCAGTGGGATAGGGGTAACTGCTGCGGGAGCCTTGTGGAAAGGTTATTTTCAGCGTGTCAGTAAATGTGATGAGTTACCTGTGAACACCTTCATGGTGAAGAGATGCTACACGTGCTATCTTATTTACCTTTTAAAACCAATAAATAGAGAATAACTTGCAGAGAAGGATAAAGAAGAAATTCTTGGATTGAGTTATGACAAGTCCTTAAAAAATCCAAAATTTTGATTAAAAACCTCTATATAATAAAGCAACAAACTCCACTGAGTTATCAATATTTTCCTCAAACGCTTTACAGTAAGAAACCCACAGTTGTCTCGGATCAGGCAGGAAACTACAACAGGAGAACATCAACTTGTGAATGTCAACCAGTGCATAAGGAAATCCAGAGGGCTGGCCAGAGATAAATCAGATCCAGACAGGCTTCTTTTACCAGATGGCCTTCCATGAATTTCATTCAAATGTATTTCCAGCACAAAAGACTGACACTACAGGGCCAAAGAAGAACAAGTTGTCAAAGTCCACACTGCAGATTACATGTAAGAGGTAAATTATTCTTATCAAAGTAATCTCCTACGATTAGCAATAATCTGTAGGTAGAAACTTCCCATTTCCCACAGAACCCTTGGAATAGATTGGTTAATTCTTGCTTATCTAACATTAAAAAGTAGCTGTTTCCAGAGCAGGAAAGATGGGAATAATTGAGGTGGGAAGAAGAAGAGGAGGAAATACTTATTTTCTTTGCTAAATCATTTACAGTGGAGTTTTGCATTGCCTTTTGTACCATATCCTGGGCAATGACATTCTCATATTACTACAGGAATCCTATTGTTGGAAAACACTCAAACTTTTGGCAAGTCATTTGATCTCGTTGCTGAGACAGATTAAATGGCATTGGTAGCAAAAGCACCAGTATTTTTTCCTGATATTATTAAATCTATTCCTGGAAGCATCACGTCTGTTAATTCATGTCACCAGAACAAAGAAAGAAAAAAAAACCAACATAAACCTTTAAAAAGAGCTTGAATCTGTGTTTGAAATGAAGACACTACAGGGAGCACAAGGCTTTAGCTGAGATGTGTCACATACCAGGTTTTCAAATTCTCCTCGCTGACAAAACACATTGCACTGGAACTCTTGTTACACAACGAAACGCAAAGTTCAGTTTTCCCCTGGTGTGAAAGCATGAAAGAAATGGCATTTCAAGTACTTTCCATCTCTGTGGGGAGTATGAGAAACTTATTTCTATCCAAGCTGAAGTCCCATGGATTTGTTTAACCTCCCCAGACCTTCCCTTCCCACCACGATCCACCTCTCCAGCTCACACACGGGAGATGAAACGAGGAATAGAGAAGTAACTGCTGGCATGTGACCTTTGTCCTGTTACATCTTCCCTCTTTTTCTTTTTTTTCCCCTCAAAACACTGTTTGTTGAACAAAGTGATATGCTCCTTGGCAAGGCATCTGGACATCCGGCTCCAGACCAGGGTTTTCCTAATTACGGAGTGCAGCTGGAACCGATTCTCCCAGTCTCGAGTGCCTGGATTTCTGCCTCGGGCCAACTGGCAGCCGGCTCAGATAATGATTCAGAAAAGATGTACTTGTAAATCAGCTTGCTGAAACACAGATCGATTGCAAAGGTGAGGGTGCTGCTGAAAAACAGCGTCCTCTGAATATCTGGCATGCGCAGGACAGCCCAGTGTGGAGCCAGCTGAGGTTTTGCACAAAACTTGAGACACACAGAGAAACAGTCCATGAAAAATGCTGTTTTACCAGTGTTTCAGGTGTTTTCTAGACACATACAGACTGCCCTGATGGGGGGATGTTGTTTGATGATAAACTACAAACAAGAAAGACACTGAGGGGCTGGAGCATGTCCAAAGAGGGCAACAGAGCTGGGGAAGGGGTTGGAGAACCAGGAGCAGCTGAGGGAGCTGGGGGGGCTCAGCCTGGAGAAAAGGAGGCTCAGGGGGGACCTTCTCACTCTCTGCAACTCCCTGACAGGAGAGGAGAGCTGGGGGGGGCTTGGGCTCTGCTCCCGGGGAACAAGGGACAGGACAAAGGGAAACGGCCCCAAGTTGCATCAGGGGAGGGTTAGATTAGAGTTTAGGGAAAATATCTTGAGCAAAAGGGTTGTCAAGCATTGCAACAGACTGCCTGGGGAAGCAGTAGTATCACCATCCCCAGATGTGTTCAAAAAACCTATGGAGTGGCCCCTGGGGATATAGGTTAGTGACGGGCTTGGCAGTGCTGGGGGAACAGTTTGAACTTGATCTTAGAGGGTTTTTGCAACCTAAACAATTCCATGATTGACACCCAGAGTGACACTGGGCAGAGATGGAATGGCTTCAGACCACTGGCCCTGGCCTCATCTCCAGTTTTTGTCAGGAAAGTTGCATATTCCATTCATTTACTATTCATATGCTGACAAATTTCAAATGTGTGTCAGCACTTCTGGTCTCCTCTGCTCCGCTCCAGGCCCTGCTTGTTCTGCACCGCTCACGTCTCCCCTGTCACCACTGAGCCACCAGCACCACCTCCCAGTGAACTCCTCCAGAGTCTCCAGGATCCTCCAGCGCTTCCCTCAAAACACTGCAGAACACAAACACTGTACAAAAAGAGGAAAACTTTACAGAAAAATTATCTTTTTGGCTGATCTTAGATGAGCATCTATGAGAATGGTGAAGGGACTTGGGCTCCCTCCCATGTCCATGGCAGCCAGGATCCCTACAGCCCCCTAGTCAGCACTGATGATTATCCAAAAATGCTCAAATTCCCCACTTGGAACCTGGGAGCAAAAGGACACCAACGGCTTGGCCGCAGGGTCAGCCATCAGAGCAACCACTCTGTTAATACAATGCCTTTAACATCATTAAACCTTCTTTTTAAAGCCTTTTCCTCCCTCTGTGCATTATTCCTACTGGAGGAAGTAAATTTATACTTCCTTCTGTTTAAAACATTAGAACTGTTCAAATTTCCTTGTGACTTTTTTAATTCAAATACCTGAGGAAGCCTTGAGGACAAAAGTGTCATCATTAAAGATTCATCATGCTCCCTCTCAGAAAGGGGCTGGGAGACATAACCACTCGCTCCTTCAGATCTGAAGTGAGTCATCCAGAAAAACCATCCGGACATTTCAGATACATCTGAGATGAAAGCCAAGGCAGAACGAACACCGGAACCAAATCCATGTCTTCTGGTCTTCTTCATGTGTCATAAAGAAGGAATATCATAAAATTGCAGAGACTGCTGTCATCTAAAATAGAACTGAACAGTGAAGCTGAAGTTCACACACTTGATATTAAAAGTAGAGACAGATGAATGCTGAAAACTCCAACTTTTATCAGAATCCCTGATGATATCAAACCAATTTATATGGTATCTACCAGCAAATGCTGTGTTTACTTGTCAGTGGAGCTAGTGATGCATCTCCAGAAAGCCTCGGAACAGGCACAGAACGGTTTGGGTTGGAAGGGACCTTAAAGCCCATCAAGTCCCACCCCCTGCCACAGGCAGGGACACCTTCCACTATCCAGGTTGCTCCAAACCCCATCCAACCTGGCCTTGGACACTTCCAGGAATGGGGCAGCCACAGGTTCTCTGGACAACAAGTCTTGTTGTCCTTCAAGGACATTATCCTGAGCCTTGAGAAGGGATGTTAAATTCAAGGAAGAGGGGAGGTGTTGCATGGACAATGATCCAAAGGCAGCACCCCAGTGAAGATGGGACCGAGCGGGGCAGGGAGGCAGCCCCACAGCCACACGTGGATTTTACTCCCTTACGGTCCCATAAAAATACACCCGATATTCACCTCTGCAGGATTTGACATTTAACAACTTTCCTGTAAGACCAGGCAGCAATTTTCACCAAGATGCTTGAAGGAGCACAGGGTGTCACCCAGAGAGCTCAAGCACAGCTAAAACCGACGCAGTGTGTGCTCATCAAGAGAGGATGACACAGGGACAGTCCCTCAGTCCTCTCAAAGAATCTTTGCTGAACTCATAAAAAGTACCCTGCACACCCTTACAATGGGGGTCAAACAATACAGGCTTAAAGAAGGAAAAAGCAGCTGCCAGCTCTTTATTTGAAACCTTTCTTGTCACGAAAAAAGCCAAACCAATACAAACAAGCACTTTGCCACAAAAGAAAGCACTTGAACACAGTGGCACAAAGATGACAGTGTTTTAAGGCAGCTTTGTTGGGAAGGCTTTCAAATCAGAGTAAGCAAAACAGCCTGAAATCATTTCAGCCTGAACAGGATTCATTATGTAAACAAAATAGAAAAATATTTTTTCTAAGATGTCAGGATGGATTTTCTTCTGTTACGAGTGGCATCGTGAGATTTGATAAGTGAATTATCTTTCCCTGCTCACACACCTTGGAGCTGTAGCTGCTGCCTGCAGAGATGATTACAGGATCCACCATGGAAGGGACAAATGAGTCCTGCTCTGCTATCAAAAAGCCAGAAGTCATAAATCTCTCATTATCCTTGCCATTAGAAGCAAGGTGCCCATCAGGGGGCTGGAAAGAGCACAGGAATTATATCTTCAAGCCCATGCAAAGGAGAAGAAGAAATGTGTTTTCATTATGCATTGCTATTATTCTTTATCTTCAGTTAATAATTTAAAGGGAGGAATCACCCCCAGCAAATCCATCACACACACAGAGATAAAATTAAGAAAATCCTTTACTTTCTCCCTTTTCTCCTTCTCTTCCTCCAAGTTTTATTTCTTTTGCCCCCCCATTTATTTGTTTAATTTTCAGAGGTGTGGGGAAGAACACAGTCCTACATTTCTTTTGGGAGCATAGGCTTACACTAACAAATCTCAGTCCCTAGAAGCAGTGACTAACTCACTGAACATTCTAAAGCCCAACTGTGTGGACATAACTCAGGCCAAGGGCTCAAATGGGAGTGCACAGGAAGATTTAACTGGCACAGGTTTGATTTCTTCAGTGTAAACAACATGGGCTGTCCCTGGAGCTCCCTGATGGAGCTCTGCTGGGATCTTTATCAGCGTGGTGGGAGGGGAATGAGGAGCCCAAAAACAGGGTATGGAGGGATGTTATCAAGAACTGGGGTGGATCATGAGGGATAATAGTGTTCAATAGCCAAATAATTCTCTTTCATAGTTTTTTTTCAGTAGTTTCATTGTATAAATGAAAGAGATGCCACAAATGTCACAGGTTCCTGTGTCAGGGAGAGGAAAAATTAGGGACAAGGAGCAAGTCATCAAACTCCCCACTGCTGATGAACAAGAGAGGTCTTGAAGCTCCGTGGTTCCTCCACTTTGGTGAGACTGGCTTCCACCCCCCGCTTTGTCCTGCTGAAAGCAATCCGATACTTTCCATACATTTCACCAGGATTCTGTGGGACAGAGTTCCTGTAATTGGGACACAAAGATTTGGCAAAGCAGTCAGAGGCTGTGCATGAGCAGCAACAAACCCCCAATTCTCCTTGGAGCAAAGGAGTCCTCTCTAGGTAAAACTGGGAAATTCTGGTTCCTGTGTGAGGCAAGGGGCAGCACAGGGGAGGTGACACCTTTGGTTTCTTGCCAGAGTTCCTGTTTTGGGGCCATCCTATTCTTCTGAAAAACTGTTCATACCAAAAAGTTATTTGGGATTATTTAAAAAAGCCCTTCTGTGGGGTCAGGAGTCACAGGAGGGCGGTTTGTCCTGAAGGTGATATTTGGGACCGTGTGGGACCAGGCAGATGGATGGCAATCAGAGATGGAGATGACGGGTTGACAGGCTCTGAAAGTGTCCCTAATGTGGCACAGGAGGCAGGAGAGGAGAAAAACCAAGAGCAAGGCAAACTCTGGAGCTCCTTCATGTCAGAGATACATCAGGTTTAGAAAAATTTGAATGAAACATTTAAATATGAACACTAGATGTGCCAGAAGCTTGTACAGAAAAGTAGCTAGGAGATAGAGACGAAGGAAGGAGGCAAGTCCAAGCTAAATCCAAATTTAAATTTTCCAGGTTCCACTTATCTCCAATTTTAAGGCATTCTGAATACAATTAGTGCTTCAGAGCCTTGCACTAAGATTCCTTAGTACCTACTGTCACATTATTTGGCTTATTGACCACCTAATGTCCTTCAAAAGAAATTTAACTAACAGAAACATTTCATACAGAAGGAGCTGATGGAAGGACTCCTCCAACCCCTCTCAGAGTCCCTTCCCCAGCATGTCATTAAGACACTCACATTTTAGGGTCCACATCCATTTCTGGAAGTTCAGGAATGCTTGAGATGGCCAGAGAATTCTTAAGTGACTGTAAACATGACAAATACAACGCATAAGCAAACAAAGGAAAAGTAGTTCTGCAGCCAGAAAGTATATTTATGAAGAGTTATTTTGTGCCATTATGTATACTTATGTAGAGGTCACAACCTGCGGAGAATTTGATGGTACAAATGGATTCTGTAAATAAAAATTCCACCCGTGTTACTCAGAACTGGTGGCAATTACAAAATGCACACATTAGCCCAGAGCTGCTTGTGCATAATAAGAAATAAGAGCTCGAGGTAATTGTTTCGCCTCAAGGATTCAATATTTCCTACATTTACCTGCTTCTGAAAGAGCTTAACTTTAAGACAAGAAACTGTAGGGAGGACAAGAGAAAACCTGTGCACTGTCTGTTACGCATTTTATGACTCAATATATGTCCTGCTGCAGGGATTTTTTCATGATGCTTTGGCTTAACAATGGTATTTATTGATTTTTTTTTTCCCCCTTTGAATACTCTTAATACAGTGGTGACTCCAGAAAATGATGTGTGCTGCGGGTGCAGATGCTTTTGTCGAGGCATCAAAGCAGTGATTCCAACACACATCTGTATTACTCCCATTCTGTTCCCAAAACAAAGGAACAAGATGTTCACACGAGCCAAATTTGACACCGAACGATTTGTACAACAAAACTAAACTCAGTGGAGCACCAGCCATGCCAAATTTAATAGAGACTTTTCATGTTACTTCTATACAGCAGAAGCATTTGGTTTTGTGTAATACTTGGGATTATTATTTCTTTCTGGAAAGCCTTTCCCATTAACTGCTGTGATTACAGACATCAGAAACTGCCTGATGATAGGGGATGCTAAAACCAAGTTAAAAAAATCAGCATTCACAATAGCTAAGATTTAAATAACTATGAAGCCCAAAAAGTTCAGTTTCTAAGTCACTAGTTTGATCACAAATAAATAGTTTTATTTTGCATAATTTAAGAATTCTATGCAGCTCTCCCTAGTTTGAGTTGCTACTGACTTGCCTCAATTTTAAAGCTAACAGCCCTTCACGCAGCTGAACTTAGTAATTATTCTACCACATAAAACTTTTCGGTTGGTGAATTATTACCTACATTTACCTTTTGAAGGGAAAGTAAAAAACAAATCTCTGTTCTTCACATGCTTTTACTGTGTATCCACGACTTGTTTGATCTCGGAATTACCCCTTTTGAATTCCATCACAACAGGTTTAGAAACACAGATAATGCCAGAGATTAAAACAAAAACGTTGTCATATGATCATAAAACAGAGCACGGTGGATTTTGGGTTTATCACGAGATTCAGCAGAAGATAATTGGCATTTGCCTTTTTTCTTTTCTTCTTTAATCACTGAGGCTTTCAGTTCTGAAATGGAGGTGCAGAGAAGCCTGGGACTGATGATTAAATGTTAAAGCCCTCAAAGCTTTAACTTTGCATCTTTTAAATGCTGGAAAAGTAGAATTTTCCAGCTCTCTTTGGCTGTGGGTGTCACCTGGATGGGAAGGAGCCAGGCTGGGAAGTATGAGCACCCACCAGCCCCACCAGGCTGCTTTTCAAGGAGCACTAACCTGCTGCCTAGCAACCACCAAAACTGATGATTGTTTGTATATTCCATTTCTTGTGCAAGACTAAAAGCTCAGATCCCAAATTATTGCATTCAGCAACATCAGAGCTGTGACTGATTGAGAAGAAAACGCATTTTCCTTTTACTTGCTGCAAGTCTTCCTCGCTCTCCAGGGTTGCATTTGTAAAATACACCCCATCCCCCCAACACACTTTGATGGCAAGACCAACTGGAAAAATATTTCAGTATGTGAATAGTTATTTTCAAAATATTCGTCCTCTACAAGCTATTTCTATGAATAAAGTCATTCACATACATTTTAATGATGATGTCACTAAGACTGCTACAGGAACAAACACAAAGAGCCACGTTCTCCTGGGCATAAGGATGTTGCACAGCATGACACAAAAGTGCTTCCAAAAAACTTGTCCCCGTGTTTTAGAAGTCCTGATTTTTTCCTAATTATTATTATTATTTTTCCTAATTATTCTTTACTGCATGTGAAACAATTAAAGAAAAACACACACAACAAAAAAATCTGGCAACCCTTTTGCACTGCGCCCTCTGCAAGGGTCCACTGCTTGGATCAGATTTTAGCCTGATTTCCGGAGGAATTTGATTTATGCCCTATCCTTTTTTATGCCCAGCCTTGGGCTTTTGAGCTTGTGGCCTCTTTGAAACAACATGACAGAAGGGTCAATAGCTGATCTCCAACGAGCTTCCCACAAAAATCAATGGCTTTGTAGAAGGGAGAGGCTGCCACTAGAAGTTCTGTGGGTTTCCCGTGTTTGCTCCACGGACACTCCAACCAGCTGGGCAGGACACATCCCTCGTGGTGGGTGCTGCTCCTTGTCCTGGGAGCAGCGAGGAGGGACAGGGGGCAGATGGAAGAGGGAATGGGCAAGGAGACAGGGGAGGAGGGAGGAGCACCAGGGTGATATTTGGGTCTTGGCTCATGGGCTCTGTCACAGAATCACAGAATGTGCTGAGTTGGAAGGGACCCACAAGGATCATTGAGTCCAACTCCTGGCCCTGCACAGGACCATCCCCAGGAGTCACACCCTGTATCCCAGAGGATCACCCAAACACTCCTCGAGCTCTGTCAGCCTTGGGGCTGTGCCCACTGCCCTGGGGAGCCTGGTCAGTGCCCAACCATCCTCTGGGGGAAGAACCTTCTTCTGATATCCAACCTGACCCTGCTCTGACACAACTTGAGGCCATTCCCTGGGGTCCTGTCCCTGGTCCCCACAGAGCAGAGCTCAGTGCCTGCCCCTCCTCTGCTCCTCACAAGGAAGCTGTAACTGCACTGAGGTCTCCCCTCAGCCTCCTCTTCTCCAGCTGAACACACCAAGTGTCCTCATGAAATGACCTCTTTCTTTTTATCCTGTATTTTCTATTTAATATTTTTGCTTTCACTCTCTAAATAAATATTGAATCTCATGCTAAGATTATGGAAATTAGGGAGCTCAAAGGAAAGTTAAGTGCTGGAGGCCAATCTAATGGTGCCATAACTACTTGACCCCAGTGTTGTGGTACCTTAGACATAATCATGTACAACATCTGGGCTGTTTAAATTCACGTAGCAAATCACTACTAGTCACCCTCCTAAATGTGCCTATGATAGGCACAGCACTGGATACCCAGATTTTATCCCACAGAATACATGGAATAATGCAGTGAGAAGGAATAACTGAACAGCTCAGTGTAACCACATGCTGAAGTAACCCCCTATCAAAGGCAGAATTAAGTGGCTGTGGATGGTTCCCACCACCCCCACTTTTTTTGTCCTACAGTTGTTCTTTTCTACGACAATCTCTGATCCAGAGCCAGCACATAAACCATTAAATAATTTAGCTGAACTCTTCATCCAGCAGTGCTCCCCAAGCCAAATCCTGGCCCTTCTCAGTTTCAGCATTTCCAGTGAGTGCTTTGGGACAAAGATTGATCCCAAAGGTCTCTTCAGGTCCACTGGTTACAGGAGACAGACTTTGCTGAACGTGCTTTCAAAAACCTCTTCGGTCATTATCAGTATTCTCTCTAACATTAACTGCCATTAAATCCTGCAGCTGGAAGCTGCAAAATGACCTGTAGGACGTTCCCAAGCACTTTCAAGCCTAACAAGGAGCACGTTAAGAGCTGCTGGTGACACCAACGCTCAGGTGGGACCTGACCAGCTGATGGTCTGTCTGAAGCCCACGACAGTGAACTTTGCCCTGGGAGTGTTTAGAGAGCCAGTGCAAGCCTGGATGCTTTGGCAGAGGAGAAGCTCAGGTAGAATTTTCTTTCAGGAAAGTTTCACCTAGAAATTAAGATATAAAATTCTACAGCCTGTCTACACTGCTACAGCCCTCAATTTTGAGGTCTCCACTCTCCATCTAGGGCTGGCTCCCAGCTGAACTCTCTCATGATGCAACATGACTCTCCCCCCTCACTGTCTCGAAGCCAAGCAAAAGCACTAAAGAAAAATTCCTTGTAAATAGTGAGCATATTATGGAATAGGCTGTAATTATTAACCTGAGCTCCTGTCAATGGACACACACTGTGCCAGTGGATTTGTCATCGCCACTCACATTAACTGAGTCAGTAATTCTTTGTATCAGCAACACAGTGCCCAGTTCTACATGACTCCTGAATCCTGGTGCAAATACCACTCCCGTCCTTTTCCACCCAGGGTAAGCTCAGGTAACTCACACATCACTGTGGGACACCCTTCCCTGTCACTCAGCTGCTGGTCCCACACTTTCCCATTTTAGAACAGTGTCCTGGCTGAATTCCCAGCCACAAACCCACTGCAGTTGGTGTGAGAGGCCAGGGAAGTACTTCATTTCCACCAACTGTGCTCTCCCTCCTTCCAGAAATAACAGTTGCACTTCCCCTTCCTCCTCCTTTCCACAACTACATCTTCTTTTTCTCCTCATTTTCTTGGACCAATAGGCTTAGGTGGATGTCTTTATTGGATTACTTGGACTTACTTTGGTTAACTTGCAGGGGTTTTTTTTAAGGAAGAGATGGGCTGTTTTGTTTGCTCTTTTTTAGTTTGTAGTGGACCTTTTTTACACCCATTCAAAAAAGTTACCTTGGTGACTTTTATATCCAAAGGGAAAATGGAGAAGAGCCTGGTCTTTGCTGGGACACATATAAGTGTGTGCTGGGAGCACTCCAAGAGCTGTCCCACCATGAGGAGGAAAACAAGCTGGTTTTATTTCAAACCATGGGCCATGGAGCTTAGTGATCCTCTATTTTCTTTCCCATAACACTTCCCTACAATCTGGATGGTGAGAATGATAAACAGATGTGTACACACAGGGATTGAATCTAGAGAGCACTGCATTATTCAAGAGAATTGAGGAGAAAAGGCCAATATTTACAACAGCAGCATTTACTGTAAATTAAAATCCAACCAATCGCAGCCAGCTTGAGAGACAAACACTGCAGGGATACCTGCAAGGGCATTGGGTTAAAGATTTTGTCCTCCTTAAACTGATTAAACCCCAGGCTTTCAGGATAGTGTTTTTTTAAAAAGCGAAGGAAAATTAAAATGTACTCAGAAGTATGTATATTTATGCTTAGTGGGATAGAAGTTATCTCTGATATTAAAAAAAAAAAGGAAATAAAAATTTCAGCCACTCATGTCATTTTAATAAAAGGGCAAAAATGTTTCTCATGCCCTAAACTGAAAGCACTATTTTGGAAGATCAGTCTGCTCTATGTCATACTGATTTAGAACCATTTTATTACTCCAAATGTGTCACTGCATTACTTAGAGGAAAGTTGTGATTAACACCTTGGCCAGAAATTCAATGCTGATAGATACAAAAATGTAGATTTATATATTTCGTTCAACATTTAAAGAAAGTTTATTAATTCACAAGCAGGTGGATTTTTCTAATTTATCTCGGTCTTTTTATATTTAAATAAAGGACTGAAATGAGCTCAAAATGTTTCTGTACCTTGGGTATACCTTGATGTTTCTGCTTGTGGTAGCCATTGTAAGAATACTTGGATTTTCCCAAGATTTCCAAGGTGGAGGGTTTGGGGATTTTCTTGTTGTTTGGGGGAGTTTTTTGTGGTTTGTTTTGGGGTTTTTCCCCTCCCAGAGAGCACTGCCAGGTTAGCTGCCCGTTGCTTTTTAAAAAACAGTAGCTAAATCAAGGTGTTACTGACTTCCTTGCAACTAGACAAGGAAAAGTTCCACCACTTCCAAACCCTTTTCTTCCCAGCCTCTTCTCTTCTAACAAAGCTTCCAGTTAGTGGTTACTTATTGGCAGAGCTGGGTTAAGATCTTGTATAAACTAAACCCAAATTATTCACGCTGGGATTCCTGGCATAAACTCCTCCTTTTGGGAGCCAACCCCAAGGTTAGCTCCACCAGGCTGGGTCGAAACTACCAGAGGAAGGAGCAGGGAGGAGACGTTATGTGGTGTAAAGTAGTGCCGCAATAAAATGCAACATTTCCCTGCCTGAAGAGTTCCCAATACCTGTGCCTACAGCAGGTTATGGTAACAGCCTCTGCTTTGTGTAAAGTAATAAACAGCTTTATGTTCCTGACCTCTAGCACACGTAGCCATGAAATCAGAGTGCAGTTGTAGTTTTTTGCTGCTTTTTAGCTATTCATTTCTCTTCCCTGGTGCTTAAAAGGGCTGGCCGAAAGCAGCTTAATACTAGATTAGGCTTCCAACACCTTCATGCATTATGGACTCCAAAGACATCTTTTTCCCTCGCAGAAGGTGAAAGTGTTGAGTCATTTCTTTTAAAGATCTGATGGGGGTTATGGCTCATAAAATGAAAGAGGCAGTGCTCAAAGCAGGGCTAAGTGAGGCACAGAGTCCAGCCGCAGCTCCCACATCCCCCCCGGGACTCAGAGCCCGGCTTCCCTCCCTCGCTCTGCTCACCCTTCCCTGGCTTAAACCAGCCAGGCACCAGCAGCTTATCCCAGATCATAACGTGCATTAACGAGGGCTCATCGGATGGAACCGTGTGCCAGGAATAATTAGGGTTTAAAATGCAAGAGCCTGGCAGGAAGGGATTGTCATTTGTGAAGTCAGTCCGTTTAATGGAGAAATAACCCGTGTTTTACAGGAGCGGGTAATTTGGCAGTTACAGTCTCAGGGGCTCAGAGACATAAAATACAACCTCATCAATGTGTAAGATTAGGAGTAATTAGCCCCTATATGGTAAAGTCATCAGTTGGAAACTCGACTGTGTCTGGGGACTTTTTGTAATGATGCCTCAGGGACAAGTGAGATGGGACCTCTGACTTCCATGATTTGGAAGGGACTGAGACCTAATTAAATCCGCAAAGATGCAGTAACTGCATTAAAAGGGATTTTTAAATATGAAGCATATTTCCTTTCACTAAACAAACTAGGTATAATACACCCTGGAACAGGGAGAGAATTAATCAAAAGACACTGAGCCAACAGCTGCTGTGAGGCTGCCAAATGGAAGATGATACAGGATTATCCAGAACTGAAGAACATGTAGTAAGGATTGAAGAATATTTATAAGAATTGAAGAATATTTGTAAGAATTGAAGAATATCTGTAAGAATTGAAGAGTATTTGTAAGAATTGAAGAATGTTTAATTTTTTTTTTTTAAGGATAAGGTTTTATTTCACTGTGGTGAAAATCAAGCACATCACGTCCATTGTAAATCCAAGAGAGTATGGTCTTTTTAAAAACTGCTTCTCTAAATCCATAACTGATAATAAACACTGATTGCCTTACATAAATGAAAGCTAATTCTCTTGCAAAAATAATATATAATTTACTTTTCCACTCATCACAAAAAAACCCCACACTTGCATAAAGGGGATACACAGAGCTATTATATTTCTGCTACTGAGTTCCATAAAGCACTTCATGTCTTCCATTTCCTTTAAAAGGTTTGGCTCTTTGTACTGGAGAAATGAAGGATTTTAAGGGAGCTTCTCAGCAATGATTGCCTCATTTACATGACCTATCTTCTCCCAAGCCAAAAAAAAAATTACTCCCTGGATGTTATTAACATTTTTCTACCATAACTCAACACTCTGCACTGTGTCAGTGCAGAGCTGGATCATCAAAGCCTGGAAGTTAAGAGGAAAAGTATTTTAAGGGCATGAACTAAGAGTGGACC
Source organism: Cephalopterus ornatus (assembly GCA_013396775.1). Lineage (NCBI taxonomy): Eukaryota > Metazoa > Chordata > Aves > Passeriformes > Cotingidae > Cephalopterus > Cephalopterus ornatus. The sequence goes on along the minus strand of VZRE01005745.1, from coordinate 205,947 downwards.
AACAGAAATATACTGATGGCAAAGAGAAAAAAGTACTGAGATGACACATGTAAGTTCACACACTTCATCGTGCTGCTTAAAAAGGAATAATTAAAATGGCATCAAACTCATGTCTAGGCAGGTCACTGCTGGAAGAATTTGCCAAACCTTCAATATAACTTTCTTCTAAAGTCTTAGAAGCAATTTGATCCTTGCATGTATGATGGTGGTGGGGCTATATTTTTAATTTATTTGTTTCATAAAAGAACCGCCTTCAGCCATTCCTGAGTCAATTCAGTGTTATTTATACTGAAATTATCCACCATTTGGGATTGCCTGTAGAACTGGGAACTCGAATCCTTATTTCAGCTGAACTTGGTGAAAGGATATCACACCAAACCAATGAACACACTGTCCCAGACAACAGATCCACAGCCAGCTGTACAGCTAAAACCATTTTAATAACATGAAGCACCTCCTGCAAACTGGCCCCCAAAATGAAACAGGTCACCATGTCACCTCACTGGGGATATGGTTTTGAGTTAATCACTCAGAGACTTACCACAGAGTGATAAAATGGTTTGGGTTGGACGGGACCTTAAAGGTCATCTCATTCCAACCCCTGCCATGGGCAGGGACACCTCCCACCATCCCAGGCTGCTCCAACCTGGCCTTGGACACTTCCAGGGATGGGGCAGCCACAGCTTCCCTGGGCGATGTGCAGAGTAACTCAAACACTCCCATGGGATGTGCAAATGAACCCCCCATCATAAGCACTGATAAATGGACTAGTGCTTTCCTTTAATTACAGCACATATATGAAATGGTTTCTCCTCTGCCCCATTTGGTCAGTGCAGTTCCACCAGGAAGCTTTATGGAAAAATTCTTTGCAAGACAAGAAAATATAACCAGTTACTCCGTTTTTAGTAGAAGAGCATGATGAGCTTGATGGCCAGTCAATCACCATGAGAAAAATCAACAGCAATGTAAATGCTCCGGTATTTCAAGCCTTCAAGTGACCTTTCAAGAGGATTTCAGTTTGAAAATACAATATGAGGAAAAGCTCTGATTGCAGGATTTATCTTATATCCAAAGCCTTTGCTAAATGTCTCTTGCTAGAAATGTAAAATAAACAGCATTGGGGATCAAAGGCAGGGAAAAATGAATGAAAGTAAAGGTGGGCTGGTGCTTTATCTGGATCAAACGACATATATAAGTATTTGTCTTCGATTAGGTGTGTTGGAAATATCCCTCGGCTTTCAGGAGGAGATCAATCTCTCCTCAGGTAGTCAGACAAACTGAGAAAGACAAGGTGGATACAGGAAAAAAACAAGAAACGCTGTCACAGAAAAAAAACAGTCCCGCTCCAACAGCACAGCACAGTCCCTGTGCTGGAAAATGCAATGGAGAGTAAGAAAATAGAGAAGTTTACTGGGAAAACCTTGGAGAATAAGGAGGAGGCTGCAAAGAAAGCCTGGCCCATCTACACCAGAATAGAACAGCACAGTTAATGCTTTTAAAGTTGAGAGAGTTTTCTTGGATGTTTTTTTTTTTCCATGGGTTTTTATGTTTTTTTCTCCAACTAAAAGCTGAAGAAAAGTCGGTTATAAAAGCCTCTGTATTTTTGGAGAGAGCAGAGAGAGAAAATCTCAGGTTAAACAAAAAATAACTTGAAAGAATAGTGAAGACAAGGAAAGCTGCATTTGTACCTGGAGCATAAAAATAGCAACCAAAGCAATACAGTGAGTGAGTTAAAGTAAGAATATATAGCATAGAAGTGCTGAGTAATCCAGAATGCCTGCTTAATTTGAAAAAAAGGACATTGATATCACAGGCATCTCAAAAATGTGATGGGATTAACATACATCAGTGGACAATATAAAAAAAATAAACTCAATATAAATTATATGGAAATGACAGAAGACCAAGTTGACAAGGGAGCACAGCCAAAAACCAAGGAAAATATACAGTAAACCAGGTAAATAAATAAAATACATCAGTGCCTCCAAATCTCCTTAAACTCAGTTTGCATCCTAAAACAGCAGAGCTACACTAAGAACCAATTTTTTTCCCAGAATGGCCCAGAAAAGAGAACACTAGTGCAAAATACTGGCACTAAATAAGTTGGGACTTGTCAGCAAAAGTCAAAAGAGAGGGAATACAGTAGAGATGGACAAGAATAACAAACATCTTCAAAAGATGCATTGGAAGAGATGTGGGAATGTTACAAGATCATTTTTTCTGCAGAACATGTAATGACATCGTGAACCTGAATGACCAGAATCAGGATAAGGCTGGAACTGGATCCTTGCTCTGGCCCGGTGCTGTTACTGTGCTCCCATCACTATATAAAAGACACTGTGGGCATGCTTTAGAAATATTTAGGAAAATAAGACCTTAAGAAATAGTGCAAAGATGGATTTGGAGGGAGGTTTTGTTGTTGTCTTGGAAATTTGGGGTGGGATTTTGTTTGTTTGTTTGGGTTTTTAATTTTCTTTTTATCAGACCATATATACACAGTTAATGGTGTACTACAAGTATTCATGAATGTGAACAACTGCAGTGTTTTACCATGAGAGGACAAAGCTTGGAGATCATAAAATCAAAGAATGGTTTGGGTTGGAAGGGACCTTAAAGCCCAACCAGTCCCACCCCCTGCCATGGTTCCACTAGACCAGGTTGCTACAAGCCCTGTCCAACCTGGCCTTGAACAACCCCCTTTTTACATAAAGACAATTTTAAAGAGAAGTCTAACCTTCCCAAGGAGTAAATTGATCCAATAACTCCATTACACAATTATTTATAATGTATAAACCACCAAAAAAACCCCACAACAAAAGAAGTTCAGAGCTGCAGTTCTCTTTGATGTATATTTACAGAGGAATTCTATAAATTAACAAAACAGAAACAAGTTTAGAGGTTCCCCCGCACACTAACTGATGCCAAAACAACATACACTGGGCTGAAGAAGAAACCTCTGCTCTAAAATAGAAGCTCTTTATCGAAACACAAAGCAGCAAGTCAAGGCTTCTGCCCATCCCATATTCTGGGATAACAGTCTGGACAGCAAGGTCAGAAGTTTAATATTCCTATTGATGTTAGGAAACAATGACAGATTCATTGTAAAGATTTGTCAGCAACAGCAGTGAGGTCACAGTGCCCCAATACACAGAAAATATTCGTCTACCTGTAACCCCATTACAGCTGCAGGATAAACATTCCCTTACCCAAACCATCGGCTTGAGAAAACATGTATTTACCTTATAAAGCTGCAATTCTGCATCAGTATTCAGCTAATTGGAGGTTTCCTGTCATTAATTTAGATAATACCCATTCATCTCACATAAATAGCTTCTAGCAGCTTCTTTAATTTAACCTTGCTTTTAGCCTTCTTTTTTTCCTGTCACACAACCAGTAATTCAGTGCTCACAAATGACCTCCCGTGCCACGGTCACGCCATAACAATCAATGGTAGGGATTTCATAAAACAGATTAAATTCTACAGCAATGGCTTTGGTGAATCACGAGAATTTGTTCCTTTTAGCTTCTCAGAGTTAATCTTTGATTTTTAGCTGAGTGAACTGCGTTGGAAAGAACTGGGGACACATTGTATTTTTGTTATATATTTTTGTTGCATGGCTGAAATGGAAATAGAGCCACAGCATCCACGGCAGTGAAGCTGACTTTTAAAGATTTTAGCCTCTTATCTCAATACTTAAAACAATATGTGAGGAGAAACTTCCCACGACAAAGTGTTTCTGTATAAATTTTGAGATCATTACATTATACTATAATGATTATACTTTTTACCTGGTGTCACATCAGATCAGAATGAGGCAGAGCTGAGGATAATGTTCCCACAAAGATTTAGAGGTGGCAAATGATTCCAAAGTAAAAAAATTACCTCCATCACTGCAAATCACATAACATGTTTTGTTGAACACTAAATTATTATTCACCATTTAAATTAAGGATTGCAAGGGAAATTCATTCTGAGCCTTTTCCATTTCCCTCATACTCACAATTTGGCTAATGAACCAAGAAACCAATTAGTGAAACATCTCAATTTATAGCAGGTTGAGGTAATCCTTAGCCAGGGCACAGTTAAAAATCCTGCACTGTGAAAAGAAGACTTTTCATCTTCAGAAACAGTGCTGGGGAGTTAATGAGCCCTCTTGAAACAGAGCATCAGTGATGCCATTTGTGGCTGCCCCATCCCTGGAAGGGTCCAAGGCCAGGTTGGAGCAGCCTGAGATAGTGGAAGGTGTCCCTGCCCATGGCAGGGGGGTGGAATGAGAGGAGCTTTAAGGTCCCTTCCAACCCAAACCATTCCATATTTCTATGATTCGTCACAGATTTTATGATCCACAGCTCAAACCCACTCCTTCTTAACAGGTGTCTCAGGTAGTTTCTCTAATTATACATAAATGGCTCATTAAAGGGATAAAGAAACAGGAGATGGACTCTAGATCTGAGATTCAAAAGTGTATTTTCCCAGTTCCCAGAACAAACCCATTAGCTAGGTGGGAGGGTGGGGCAGGGAAAACAATAGAGGGTTCATAGGATAAAAGAAAGAAAATAAAGGAACAGTGAAGGCAATCCACTGCTTAAAGGAATTCTTTCCTCAAGGAGCTGCTCGTGCATTTAGGACAACAAAAAGTACTTTAATAAAGTACATTAAAACATAAGAGCCAGGAAGTACAGCCCAGACATTCCCTCTGCTGTTGTCAAACCAGAGGAGGTAACATGGAACACAGCCTTGTTTGCTAAACCCTATTTCTTCCATGAGGTTTCCATCCCATTGCCACCTGTTTTTTAACACTGTGTTATCACCCTTGGGTAAACTCATTAAACAGATATATTTTGTCCTGGAAAGGATTTGTGCACAAGTGCCAGACATGAATCAACTGCTTCTTCCTCTATTTAAACTGTGTCAAATCCTTACATCCTTACCCAGGACCATAAAACATTTCCCATCTCCCAAACTCCCTATCATTTCTCTCATACCTCAATCCTTGACATCCTGAAGTCAAATCCATTCCCACCTCTCCAGGCATCAGCCCAAATGCAACTAACTGGGGTGTCACAGAGGGGAGACACCTGAGCTGGAAGAGGGGCAGAGTCATAGGAGTACGGCAGGGATCTCTAAAGATAAGGAATTTTTTGGAAGTACTGCCTGAATGGAGGCATTTCTCTCCTGCAGCTCGGTTAAGCACTTCTACAACTCGTTTGGGAACAAGCCATCCAATATTCCAGTAGCTCTGTGTGTGCACTCCACAGGTTCCCAGGTTTAGAGGAATTTCATTTCAACAGGAGAGCACTTCCAGAGATGATCCTCTGCTGATACCCCTTCTGGCAATCAGGCTGTGCAATCCCAGTTGGAAAAGCAGAGAAGCAAGAGGAGGGAAGCACTTAGATGGGAAGTGGAGCCTGCCTGACACATCTGAGTGTCAGGGTTGGACACGATTCAGGAGTTGTGTATAGACACACTCAGATCACTACAAACAGCAAGTGCAAGAAATAATTGCAACTACTCAGACATTATTGAGCTGCAATCAACTAATCGCTTAGGAAAGAACCCAGGAGTCACGAATAGCTTAATGTAAACATCTTCTCAACACATGAGAAGAGGGAAAAAGGAAAACAAGGATTAGGCTGTGTAAGGAACAGAATGCATTATGGAAAGTACAGTAGCAATAACATAATCTAGTGGCGTCCGAAAGTATTGTGTCTAGTACTGATTTGTGTCTGTGAAAATTTTAAGGGGACCTAAGTTGATTAGGTATATTTGTTATTTTAAGCCTTTATGTACTAGGTACTCCTACAGCAACAATTTGGGAATGGCCCATAAGCACGAGAAGTTTAAAAAACAAACTCAGTTCCTCAATAACCACAATTTTGCTGAAAAAAATATTTAATTCAAATGCAATGAAGAGTTCATCTGAGGCTTGGGCTCAGTTTGATGCTGGGTGGTAGAAGTTCAGCCTCTCCCTTTTCCTTAGAATAGTAAAGAAAAAGGAAATGAACTTGACTTTATGTACAGCAGTGGTAATTTATGAGAAGCATGAGACAGTAATTGAGCCAGGAGTAGAAGTGGAAGTCTCCTGTGACAGCCTGTAATTGTCAGAGCTCCAGTTAAACGCAGCAGACACAGATTCAAGTAATATTTTGAATGCCTGGATGTACCTGTATCAAACCTGGCCTCCAGACCTCTGGAGATCTGCTTCTCACTGCAGCTTGGTCCTTCCACTTTAATACAGAAAACATTACCCATGCAGCTTTCTGGTTATTTCTCCACTTTATGCTGAAAATATTTCATACAGAAGCGCATAAAAAAATTCCATCCCCTTAGCAACTGGGAGACTCCTGCTTGAAGCAGTGATGGGAAAGATGGGGCTCTGGGAATGTTAGAGGCAAGCAAGGATTCTGTGGGTGTGAAATTGTTGGCAATTATGTCTGATCGCTGGCTGCACATGTTTTTGCTGAATGTGTTCAGACTTACTGTGGAAATTGGCCTGAAGTATTACTGAATTCTGGAAACTCTGATTAAAATAAATGGCGTTCAAGACACTTGTACTTCAGAGAGACTCTGGAGTCCAGGGAGAGCTCTGTATGAGCAGGATGTGTCAGACACCAGAAAAACAAATTAAAGGAAGGAATCAGCTCAGGAAATATTATTGCTGGTTTCTGAAAACAAGCTGAAACACAGTTGCTACCCGAGGAGCACAAAGGGGAAGAGAAAGAACATGGGAAGTAATAAAGTGGAGTTTGGATGTAAGAGGCAGAGTGGCTCACTGAAGATCCCAACAGTACAGGAGCACAGGTAATTAAGACTAAATCACTCCATGACCATCTAGGCTGGGAGGGTTGGAAAGGCAGTCCCAGCACGTGAGAAAATCCCCCTTCCTTGCTCTTCTCTTATCTGCCTCTCCCAGACCCAGGGCAGCACTTCATTTCTCAGCATGTAAAACACAGGCAGTAGCCCACGTTTCCTCGCAGCTCACTGAGCTGTTCCTCAGGTTTCTCCCTGCTGGGTCTTTCTGACCTTTATGCTTCCCAAGCTCTTGGAAGAAGCCACCAAAACAGCTCCTTCACTTTCCACAAGCCTATCAACAACCCTGCCTTCAGCCCTGTTCCCTTGGAGGCTTCCACAAGCCTTCCCAGTGCAGTCCTGTTCAATCAGGAAGAGGTCTGCAGGGAATGACACAATTTAGGAGTCAGACTTGCCCCAAACAGGCACTGCAGGAATCATAGAACCCCAGAATGCTTTTGGATGGAAGGGACCTTAAAGACCATCTCATTCCACTCCCCTACCATGGGCAAGGATTCCTTCCACTAGTCCGGTGCTCCAGGAGCCGTGGTCCTGCCCTGCTGCATCCCTTGCTCCCCGTACCAGCCTCACAGGGTGAAAGCAGCACTGGAAATGCAAGTGGGGGACCTCCTCACAAGCCCCCCCTGGGCCCTGAGCAGAAAATCCTGCCCTGGTTTTATGGAAGAGGGCTCAGAGACCCCTTTACAAGCCCTTTTATCTTTCCACCTGCGAGAGAAAAGGGACCTGCAGTGGTGTTTGGCTCCCGCATCCTCCTCCCACGTACAATAACCAAGCCAGCCCACATTTCCCACAGGACAGAAGTACATGAAAGCTATTTCTAATAACTCAGCTGCTGGTGGAAGGCTTTGTGTGCTGCTGAGGGAGGTTTTGGCTGTGGGCAGGATGGCAGCACAGAAACTGTCATCAACCACTCAAAGGGGAGCCAAGAGACCACTGGAAAACTCGGTCTCCTGCCTCCATGAAAGAAGCAAAAAGATGAAACTTTATTTAATGGCCTCGTGGTGCCACTGAGAATGTAGGTATCAAGGAGACATAAGTGTGGTTGTATCAGGGATGACTCCCTGGGCCATGGCTGAATGTTGTGTTTAAGGCACATCTTCAGCCCTTTGGTTGAGGAACAGGTCGTTTTCCCAAACATAAAAGTACTTCTCCTTTGAGCACAGAAGCATTTCTCTGCTACCTTTACCGATAAACATTTGGATTAAGCTGCTGTTCTAAAATGTTTCTAGGTAATATCACGACAGTTTCCTTTCAAGAGTTTTATTTCACGGCTAAACTGCTGGCTTGTATTCCATAATCTCAGCTACAAGGTTCCATAGATTTTGGAGGGTCTTCAGGATTAATGCGCTAAATTTCTGCCTCTCACACTCTCCTATCTGCTTTTTTCACTCATCCTGCTACAAGGCATTTCTCCAAGAAGGTGATTTTCCTTCCTGCTCACCGTATCTCTGGCAGAAAATGCACTGGAGTTAACTAATTAAATATAGTTGTACTGTACATCAAATATCAGTAATAATATCAGGCAGTAACGTTATGTCTGCTGTGAGAACAGGTTGCAAAAACATCATACCTGTCATACATCACTGGGATAATGATTTGATGCATCTGTGCTGTTAAATCCTTCCTTGGCAGTGATAAGCAAGCAACAGGGTCTGGCAAGTATCTATGGGAAAGAGGATACTGCAAAGGTGAAGGCAAGGATCCTCCTCCATGGGCTGCCCTTCCCTGGACTTCTCCCAGCCACGTGATCAAAATCTAGTGTACCGCAGAATTTAAAAATCTAATCTTACCATAAACTAAACCAGCTTACATTTTTATAAATGCTTTTATTTATTTTTTAATTACTATTTTTTTCCCTCCCAAAGGATCCCCGAGTCCTTCACAAGCTACAATCATAGAATGATTAAAATGAAAGCCTTTCTCAAGTTCAGCTTTAATTCTGGTAGAATTAATTTAATTGAAGACATATTGATAACTTGCCTTCATTACCCATTTCAGGGAGTAAAAAAGGGAAATCTTAGCTAAGAAAAATAGCAAAATATCCACTGATGCTCAAAATGCAGTACATGTAGTCAGTGTTTCTCCTCAAGTGCAGAGAAATAAATAAAGAGATTTTTTTTGCGAACAAAGTTCACAAAACTCTTTTGGAGCATGTTAAACCCAATACCTTGCTCATCGAGCTGCGACCTCTACCACATGTATAATACCTACAGTTCTCAATGACCCACTTGCCTTCTAGTGTCTACAATTCCCAAAAAACAGTAATGAAAAGAGGCAAAAAATATGAAGTATAATAATAAAAATGTAAGTATAATAATATGTACAAAAACGCCCTAGAGATAGGCTCTTAAAAATTGTCAGTGCCCATGGCCAGGTTCACTTGGGCACTGGGGGATGCAAACACAAGATTCAAATCCATCTCCATTAATATTTTTAGTCAAAGGTTAAAGAACAGTAAAACAAACTAAGCTGTCAGAGAAAATACATATTAGCATTTAGATTAACAGTTATTATCTCCATTTCCCATCACCAGACAACAGTGAAATGTGTGATGATGGTTTTAGATATTTTTTTCAGAGAGGTTAAGGGGTCCCTGAATTCAAAGGGCTGGGAAACACTGGCCTCTGAGATAAATGGCACTGGCCCTGGCATGTGCTGTGTATCCTCAATACATCTGGACTCCAGTTGGAATTAAAATTCATATTGCAGCAGCAATTAAAAGACAGAAGTAGGTCATGAGCTGTTGTTCAAGGCAATATGCAGAGAGGAAAAAAAAGACTGAAAGAGGAAAAAAAGAGAAAAAAAACTGAAGCGAGGCAGCATTTGCCTTAAAAAAAAAAAAAATCAGCCTTGAGAAATTCTGAAATAAAAGATCACAAAAAGAGGATAAAATAGGAAAATAAGAGTTTGGGTTATTTAGCTATGGGCTCACCAAGCAAAGGTTGTTGCCACTAGGCAGTTCTCAGGCTGCATAATGACATCAACTCTTTTATTCCACATGGGAAGGATTGTACAATCCTTCAGTGCCCTCTCTGTATATCACACCCAGTGCCACAATGCACACTGCAGTATCCACATCCAATTCCTGACAAAGAAAGGAAGAAGGAAATCCCATTTCCTCCATTCCTTTTTTAAAAATGGAGACATTTAGTGCAGTTACCTGCAGGCTGGCACAGACCCTCCCTGCAGACAGCTCCTCTGCTTTTGCAGTACTGCACAGTATCACTAATGAAGGTCAGGAATTTACTGGGTGTCTCATTTTTCTTCAGTCACATGAGCAAAAAGATAGTTGAACAAAATTTTAGCAAAGTGAAAACCAGCCACATAATGTTGATTAAAATTTGTTTTTAGTATAATCTACCCTTAAAGGTGACCTGTTAACAAAACCTTACTACACACGCAGAAAGTGCCCTCTTTATCTAAGACTTTGCAGAGGAATTTTGCCTGGTAAAGTTTGATATTATTGAAAAAAAATTTAAAAATAACTTTAAATGCTCCTCCTCAGCACCCAAAAAGCAGCAGTTGGTGGTTTCAGAAGACACAGCAGGCAGAAGAGTGTAGACAGCACATCTCTGTGTGTGGCCATGGGCTGTGCCTTTCCCTGCTTTCCCATGGGAACTCCCAAGCCAAGCCGTGCCAGGTATCTTCCCAGTCTTCCAAGATGGTTTGTAGTCGACCTCCCAACTTTATTTTATATGCATGTATCTCTAAGAGACACCAGAAACCTAAATCAATGGAAGCACAGAAATAAATGTAGTCCATTAAATTCAAACAGACTTGAAACACGAGCCCAGAGGTGCTCCAGAGCACCCACAAAGCCCTCCAAGATCATCGAGTCCAACCTTTGACCAACCCTAACCCTGACGAAGAGAGATATGAGAATGTTATGTCAGAGATCACAGAAAACACCCTTTTCATATGCAGTTTGTATGCACAAAAAAACCCAACCCAGGCTGCTCCACGCGGCTCCATGTGTGATTTTTGATACCAAATGAGCTGAACCCTTCTAGAGCACGTGTTGGCCAAGTTTTAAGGACTTCTCAATAAATTTGCATGAAGATATTATGCAGCCAGTGTTACCTTCTGCTCTGTCTTCTGCTGCTAAAAACACTTCTCTTTTTCCATATGTTTATCCTGTGCTATACTACAGACACAAGGAAAATTGTATCCACATTCTCCTGACTCAATTCTTCATCTTCCAAAAGATGGCAAAAGTAATGGGCAATAATTTAATCACTGTTTATTGTATGTTTGTTCTGCACCAATTAGGTGCTCTGTCCCTTATAAATCCTGCACTGATGGTCTTTAATCCTCAGGAGAGGTTTTTATAAAGGCAGCAAAGAAGTACTTTCAATTGTTTATGATACATCCCTATGCAGGAACCTAACTATTAATGATGGTAACACACCATCAGCAAGATGCAACCCTCAAAGAGAGCTGTTTATACTTTGCATAGAGGGGAGGAAAGATAATCCATGTTAAAAATAGTGGTCATTGCATATTCCTGACAGTCGTTTCCCTAAATTTTCCCAGCTGCTCCCAGTAGAGTGTCAGGTGTGTGACTGACGTGTTACACCATCACAGGACTGTGATTAATGAGTGTTGCACACCACTGATGGAAATCTGAGGCGTGTTTGAGCCTGGGACCACACAAGAGAGAGGTTTGAGTGTGACTGTCATCTGCTCACCTCTCCCTCTCTGCAGAGATATAGAGGCAGAAATGCCTCAAGAAACAAGAGCAATGTTTCAACACACATGAAATCTGCCCTATGGGGTATTGGTGTGGGTTGTGCTGGACCACAAACAGGGTAAAGACTGTTACTAACTCTTCTCCTCCAGGCCTGGCTGCTCTCAGACTGTGATTTACAGCAACGGAACACATGGAGAACCAGTAAAAACCTTTATTTTAAGAATATGCATTGCAATTTTACCTGTGCTGTTGCCATACATTAAAGTGCGACATGTGGCAGAAGCCACTCGGAAGCTTCTTAGCCTATAACTAAAGTAGTTATGGTGGTTTAATCTTTTGTTAAGGTTAAAGACCAGACTGAGTCATCCACAACATCTTGTGGTTCCCTTCTTGCTGTGACTGTTCCCCGGTCACACACATGGCACTGCTGTCCCCAAGGTCCTACACACAGCAAACGTGGCAATTCCCATCACAAGGACAGGCTGGACCGTGGGACACATCTTCCTCTCCACAACCAGGGTCCACAGCACGCTGAGTTGGATGAAGCTTGCCACGTGGCTGTGACCTGGGGGACCAGTCAAGTCAATGCTTGATGTTCCCAGGGCCACACTCCAAGACCTTGCTCAATCCAGACCTTGTGCAGGCTGCACCTTGGCTTTTCTAGTCCTCCTGCTTTCTCTGCCACAGTTTCTCAGCTGCAAAACAACAGCCAGAATATTTCCTCTACCTGGACTTTAAAACTTGCCTTTTATTTTGTGTAGCATTTGGATTTAGAACTGAATGTTGGTACCGTTTCAAATACCTTCTAACTATTCTTTATGCAACTTTTGCAACGGGAAATCTGAACGCGTGTCTACGTCGATGCAGCAAAGACCATCCACCACAGCAACACCCACAGCCACGATGCACTGCTGGTGTGCCACCAACCCCAAAGAGCAGCAAAATACATCAACATTCCTTTGGGAATGCTTGAAACCATAAAAAACATGTTCTTACCATCCCTTCCAACACGCACACACAGACGTTTGCTCTCGCAGAGATTCTAACCTGTGGAAATAGCAGAGACTACACATCCCCCTGCTGCCTTGTGTGGGAAGAAGGGAGACATGAGCACCCTCTAATCCTGCAATCAGTCAGGTCAGAAAACACCTCCAAGATCATCCAGTCCAACCTTCAACCAAATACCATCAACCTTAACCCTAATGCAGAGAAACATGAGAATGTCATGTCACTGAAAACATCTCTTACACACATACACAAAAAACCCCAACTCAGGCTGCTCTACATCACTGCCACATGATTTTTGACACCAAATCAACACATTTTGGCCAAATTTTAAAGACTTTTCAATAAATTTGCATGAACAGCCACCTCTAAAATTCACAAAAGGTAGTAAAATTTAAAACGGGCACTTGACCTCTGCCCCTTGCCAGAGGGAGATCTTTAAACAAAAATAACTGCATGTGGATTTTTTTACACAATTCAACGAAGGAGAATGGGTGGACAAAAAAGTTTATAAAGGTTATAAAATTCAAGTTGATGCGCTACCAAGACTTGTGGGATTCTCCAAGGATTACGAATTGACCTCATGGGCAGGGTTCAGGTGACAGAAGGGGACTTGCCTGGAGAGACTTCCTGCTCCTGCTGGGATTCTGTATGGAGTAAGAGAAAGGAAATGCTGCTGCCAAGGACCACGCCACAGTCTCTCCCTGGCAGCAGCTAGCAGTCTGACATTCCAGCCTCTTGGCACTGGGGACATTTTACTGCCTCCAGCACCCTCCTGTCCATGAAAGCCATGTAGCCTCAGCGCTAAAACTGTTCCTGTATCCTATCTCTGTGCAAATAGATACTCAGAATCCACTATATCTCATTGTCAAATATAAACCACCAAAGTCTTTGCCATGTAACGAAGTTGATGAAAGGAAAACCAACTCATTCTTGGTATCCCAGTGCAGCCAACAAAAAGCCAAAAGGGTATTTAATACCAGCTTCACTTAAGTTTTTGATACCATCTGGAACCATTGCATTTTTACCTCACTTGTATTTTGGCCCCTTCAGGGTGCACACAAGAGAATATTCCGCCACAGCAAGCATCTTAACACAGCAAGGACTGCAAAGGGTAACATCCATATCCACACCACCACTGCTGGCGTCAGCACAAACACAGCTCCTCGGCTTCCAGAGCACCACGAGCAGTTCATGACTATTTATACTTCTCGACCCCATTGTGCTGAAAGCTTTTAGGTAATTAGTTTCCCTCATTAACAGATGCACTGCCCGGGGAAGGGCACGCAGGTGCTCCCGAGCCCTATCCTGGTTTACAGGGCAGCAGGACACGGTCTGGGAGGAGAGAGCTCAGAAATGCTGAGCTGGGCTGATAAAATAGAGAACACAGCCACCACGTTTACATAAAAATAGGTGATTTCCACAGGGGAACTGCAGGTGTTATTTTGGCAAGACCACAAACCATAACAGCAGTAAAAATGTTCACAGGACATTACCACAAACTCCATGTATTGGAATCAGATGAACAGTATTTATCAACATCACATTAAGAGATATCAGGTGTCACAGCGTTTTTTTTGCTAAAATGGCAAAAAAAAAGTTTAAAAAAGTTTGTATATATCATGGACCAAAAAGTGATTTGCAAATGCGGTCAACAGGGTGAGCAGTGCTGTTCCACAGCTCTAATAAAACACGTGGGGTTTGTACCTTCTCCCTGACACATCTAATCCATTATTCCATTTTTTCTCTCTCATACTTTCAGAGGCAAACCGGACATTTGGTAAAGTCTAATTTAATATTATCACTACTGCATTCAAACACATCACTGAAAGCTGCGTTGCTGAAATTGCACTGCAGGCAAAACCAGGTAAAACACTGTTATCTCCCCGGAAAAGCTGGGCCTTGTGCTACAGCACCTACTGATGAGAGGCTATTCAAAGCAACAGGATTACTTTCCTGAATAAGGATTACTCCCACGATTAAGTAGTGCAGGATTACATCCATTGTTCGCATATCTCCTGTTGTTTACATATCCCTATTTTCACTTCTTGGATTGTGGGTTTTTTCCCTTAAAACACAGAGCATTTAATTACTGTCAGCACTAGTTATCGTTATGCTGTACTTTTATCCCTTCAAAATTTTGGCTGGTTTTTGGATGCCAAATGAAATGCCTTTGTGATCAAAACAAAGAAAATAAAGCAGAAGCAGCAGAATCTGGACTGTGCAATTAAAAACAAATAAAAAAGAGAGAGAGCCTTGTTATCCACAATCAAGACTCATTTACGATTCATTTCACGTTCATGCTCCTACCCATGGCCTCTGCTCTGGGGAGCTGATTGTTTTTATATCAATTTTTTACTTATGCCAAGTACTGAGTTACCTGAGAGCTCCCAGGCACTGCTGACAGTATCACTACTGGAAAACAACAGAACTCAGACCACTGACACAAATAATACCGGTAGGTTTGCTGATAACAATTAATAAAGCGAAAGACTTTGAAGTTTTTCACTTTATAAAGAAGTGGTGAGACTTCCTTCAGTACGTCACTGCCATACCCTTTATATACAAAATATTTCTCTTTCCTATCCTTAGGAAAACCACATTACCAAAGTTTTTCCACTATTTTGACACAACAGAACATTTAATTCATGGTAAGGATTTAATGCAGGTCTCAGCTCCTGTTCCCAACCCAGTCAGAAATGTATTTAACTGAATAAAGAGCAACAGTACGAGTTATACTTCCAACAGGGAATTAACATTTTTTATGGAAAATAACACTCCTTTCAGATTCTTGCACGTGACACTGAATTTCATTAGTCTCAGTTTGGAAAAATCAGACTTGGAACATTAATATGTTTTATTTTAGTAGCGTGCTACAGGGATTTGAAAATTTAATTAGTACAAGTTACTTTAAGAAGGCTCGATCATAACTTTTGTATCAGCTCTGTAGGTACTGCTTTATAGAGTTAAAAATAAAGGTGTTTACTGCCTTTTTAGGCTTCCTCAAGTCGCTTTAAAACTAGAAAGAACGCAGACTGCGTTTAGAGAGGCGTGTGAAAAGGGAGAAGAGTTTACAGCAGGCTCGGGAAACGTCAGAAGTTGCACCAACTCACCGAGGCAAGCAGTTTTCTCCCGGGAAGCGAAGCTCACGGTCAGGTACATGTGAGGTACAAAGGAGCGCGTTTCCCGGGCCCGTTCCGCACAGGGCTCACCCCGGCAGCGCAGCCGGCCTTGCGGAGCTGCTCCCTCTCCCGAAGGCATCCCGGGCTCTCCAGGGACACGGGACGGGGACAGCCACCACTTGTTGCGGCGGCGGTGACAGGGACAGCCAGGACGTGCCAAGCTCGGGCTGCGAGGGCATGAATAATTCACCCCGCCACCTCCCGCATCAACGCGCCGCTCCGGCAGCTCCCACGGAGCGATTCATTGCAGCCTTTGTCTCCGCGGGGGGAGAAAAAAAAAACCACAACCCCAAACCTCGCCGGATTAACAAGGGTTATCTGCCGTGATAAAGCCTGGGCCTGCTGATTTATTTAGTCTGATAGGGGAGAATTTGTATCCCTAAAAGCACGGAATATCAATTCAGTTGTGCCGCCTCGACCTGTTTGGCTGCAGCAACAGTATCTGCCTAAGGCACATGAATGTTTCATTTGCTTCCCTTAAATACTGAACTGGGCTCCCTGCTTCCAAGGGCTTCCCGAGCAAAGTTAAGAGGAAAGCTCCAAGTGCACACATATTTCTGGAATGACCTCCTGGACTCTTAAATAGCTAACACCTGGCTTCCAAAACGTTCCTGTTTTGAGTACAAGACGTGGAGGAAAAAAAAAAAAAACTACGATGAAAGCCAGGAAATTCATAATTCACTTTAAAAAAATAGCTATACATTGGAGCATTATTTTTAAAAGCTTTCGAAGGTGATATTTTAATTTTTATTGCAAGTATTTAAAATAATCAGCAGTAGCACTATTATTTTCCTCAGCATTTGCCAGCAAATCTACAATAACTGAAAATAATAATAAAGTAATCCTCCTTCTGATTAGTTGATCACTAAACTAATAATTGAACACAATGAAGGATTTTTAAGCAGTTACCTATGTAGTTATATAATGCATTATAAACAAAGATTTATATAATTTTATCTGATACGGCTAACAGCAGCACTGGAATATTGTGTTTTGATCTTCATATTCTAAACAGAATTGTAGAAAAGAGTTATTTGAACTCAGTAAGGAAAAAAGTCTTAAAAATATGTGATTCAAGCTGGTTTGCTGTCAGAAAAGATATTGAGAGTGAACTTGATTACAGTGCACCAAGGGCTTTACAAGGAGAAAATACCTCAGACAGAAGTACTTTTGAGGTACATATTTTTTTGGAGACACGATTACCTACTACAAAAATGTCCTGAGTACACCAACGACCTCTACATTTCTGAGATACCTTCCTAAAAAATATGCCTTTGCCAAACAAACAGCAAAAAAAGGACTGGACTCAGAAGTTAAAAATGCAGAGAACATAAGGACAAATTCCTTTAAATCCCTTTAGCATTGTGTTCATGTGGTTCATTGAAGTTTCCAGCATGTACCTTCCCATCAGCTGCATGGAGTGATTTTAGTAATCTCTAAATCAAAAAAATTTGCCATGATTTCAAGATTTCACCCGGAGAACCATTACATTGTAATGCAAATGAGGCTGATGAATGTTTCATGGCAGACTTCAAAATGTTTGCTGCTGAGCCTTTCTAGAACAACCCAGGTGGATGCACTTTTCCTCCCACCTTTTTCTCATTATTCCAGTTAAGACAAGAAAGAAAAACAACTTGGGGCACAAGAACACGAAATAATTTGATTTTGCCTGAGAACTTACAAGTAAAAGTTATTTCTGCCTCTGATATTCTGACTCTAGACTGGTTTAGACTGAGAAAAACACAAGTTTAACTGCTGTTTGATGTAGATGGGACTGAGTGACTTTTAAGACTTTGATCACCAGCTGAAAACTGCAGCAGGGCTTGTGATCATCTGCTAGATTTTGGCACAAACCAGGATCTGCTGTTTCCTCCAGATTGCAGGTGCAGTAGGGTTTCGAGGTGGTGATTACAGAGATCACTGCTGAGGTCACCCCCTCCTACGGTGGGCTTGTAACAACAGCCAACAAATATGTTTTCACCTGCACTAAATGTTGGAAATGTCCTTTAGGATATGTGCAGCTTTAAAGAAAACTTTATGCTGAAAGGGAGGAGATATCCAGGCAGATATTGGCCAACTCAGGCCTTGGAAACATTTCCCGGCAGGATGCACCGAGATGGAATTTGCTCCTTGCTCTGTCCATATAATGATATCTCTGGCTGCAGCTGGGAAGGGGATTATGCAGGTCAATACCAGCAGAACAGCTTCAACAGGGAAGTTGGCATGTCCTGCAGCTGCTCCAGAGGTCTCCAGGTGCAGGAGGTACAGAGAAGGACAGGGAATAGCTGTCTAGTGATGCTACGAGAGTTCTGCCTGCAAAAAAAATTGATTGGCACAGTTGTAGCTCACCCTCCCTATTCAGACGATGTCACATATGCAAGTCAGTGACAAATTATGCTTGACTGTGCTTGAAAGCTACAGAAACGTTGAGTAGCATGAGCAGGAAGATGGGGCTCCTATCCATTGCCATCAAAATATCATCTTTTAGTGCTGTTGACAGTTTAATAGCTACTTCTGTATTTTGGAGAGCATTGTGAAGTACTGCTACTATATTATTAACCTAGGCTGCAGCTTTCCTGCAAATGCAGAGCAAAAAACCACACAAATGGAGCTTCTGAAATAGTTTAAGATTAAAGGTGTGCTGTTCACAACATGAATAGGATCTCTCTGATTGCCTTTCAGGAGGACCCAACAACACCTTAACCCCTGATTATGTTATCATATATTTTTTGAGATCATAAAATCATTAAGGTTGGAAAACACATCTAAAACCATTGAGTCCAACCATTAACCCAGCACTGGCGGTCCCTCCACTAAACTATGTCCCCTAAGCACTACATCCACACGTTTCTTGAACTTTCCAAGGACAAATTGATTCTATTCCATTTAAAACATCCAGATGATGAAATTCCATTCAAATCAAGCATTTTTAATTCATCTTCTTTTCCTCTAGGCAGCTGAGATGGGATGTGAATATGGAGCAGCTATGCAGCCTCCTGCTGACCTGTAAGTGCTCCAGTAGCAACTCTCAGAGCTCCATCCTTTAGTAAATCTCCACTGCTCGTAAAAAAATGCCTTTGTGCAAAGTTGCATTCATGTATGTAATTGCTTGAAATCATTCCTGGGATATCCTAAGCTGCACCATACCTTGGAAATGGTTTGCACAGCCCCAGTCTGTCACAGTTCAAAGCAAATGTGTATGATATCACAGAGCTTCAGCATATTGTGGAGCTGGGGAGGGACAGAGTGACTGTGTGACTTGGAAAAGATTTGGGAATCAGGAGATTGGAGTGTGACTGTCTATTGATACCTTTAAATTAGCTATCACTGTAGTATCTGGTTTCTGTCAAGGTACTGCAGAAAATCAGTGAGATACATCTCGGAGGTTGGTGAATCGATTCCCTGCTCTGCCCAGGGGCTGACCCTGCCCTGTTGGCTGTCTCTCAGCTTGTCACCTCAGTTATTTGGCTTTTCTTTCTTCTTGTTCCTTGGCACCATTGGCAGGCCACGTGTCCTCTGCTGAGAGAGAGCTGCCACCTCCCCGAGGTGGCTGAGCTGGCTTTGGGACGAGACTCTCATCGTTTGCCCTCTGTACTCAGCACTGGTGATGCTGCACCTTGAGTCCTGTCTCCAGGTTTGGGCCCCTCACAACAAAAACAGACATCGAGGGACTGGAGTGTGTCCAGGGAAGGGAACGGGGCTGGAGCACCAGGAGCAGCTGAGGGAGCTGGGGGGGCTCAGCCTGGAGAAAAGGAGGCTCAGAGGGGACCTTCTCGCTCTCTGCTACTCCCTGACAGGAGGGGGGAGCCGGGGGGCGGTTGGTCTGTTCTCCCAGGGAACAAGGGACAGGACAAGAGGAAATGGCCTCAAGCTGCACCAGGGGATGTTCAGGCTGAATGTCAAGAAGAATTTCTTCCTGGAAAGGGCTGTCAGGCATGGGCAGGAGCTGCTCAGGGAGGTGGTGGAGTCCCATCCCTAGAGGTGTTCAAGGAATGACTGGACGTGACACTGAGTGCTCTGGGCTGGGTGACAAGGTAGGGATCAGACGCAGGTTGGATTTGATGGTCTTGGAGGTCTTTTCCAACCTTAGTAATTCTGTGATTCTGAGACACCAAATTTTGGCTTTTCTGGCACACGGCACCAGGAGGGGCAATGCTTCAAGAGGGCCCAGGACAACACCATTAACCAGCCCTGAGAGCTGTGGCAATGGGGTGGCAGACTAGCCAGAGCCAGGGTTACACATTCTGCTGTCTCATTATTCCCCATCTGGATTTTTTTGAAGTACCAGAAAAACAAAGCATTACAAAAAACATCAAGCTGTGAAAAGAGAAGTCAAAAGCCAGGAAATTCCAAGTTAATGCTGACTCCTTAACTCACATCATTAACTCAGAGCCATGCCTGAAGTCTGGGCAGCAGCCTGAGCTCAGCTCTTCCTGGTATGTGTAACCAGCTGAGGATTCACACATCTGAGGGGAACGAATTGAGAGACTGGATGCCACTGAAATGAGGAAAAAGAGGGGCAATCAAGAGACAGATTTCTGAGAAATTAGGCGGGGGAAGGGAGGTGAGAGAAGAGAGAAGCTCATTCTGGAGAAGAAAAAGAAAAATTAAGGACACTGACAAGTGAGGAATCCAAGAGTGATGACATGAGTTAAAAGGTGGGAAGGGAAAGACAAGTACTCAGACAAGGAGTGTAGGGAATAATTGTGAAAAAGAAAAGACAACAGGGGATGAGAGGAGAGAGACTTGGATTGGGCTCTGGTATCGATCTGGCACAAGGATGGGGACTGCAGTGGAAATGGAAGGAGAACAATGGTCTCTCAGAGAGGAAGAAATGCAATTAGGACTGGGAGAAACTGGAGAAGAAAAATCAAGAGGGGAAAAAAAAGCTCCTGTCTGGTGGCAGTGGACAGAAGAGTCAGGGCACATTAGACTTGCTCCTCTTTTGTAGGCAGAACAGGATTCCAGTCTCCATTCCTCTCCCTGCCCAAGGCACGCTGCATATTGATCGTGCTGGCGGAGTCCTGCCCTTAATTCCTGCTTATTATTTCAGAAATTCAAATTACACACAAGAAATAGAGACTAAAACAATCATTAAGGCAGCAAATGAAATACCCCAGAGTCAGAAAATTCTAAGAAAATAGAGGGGGGAAGGNTATGAGCCTTCAGACGCCTTAGGTTGAAATAAATATATATATATATTATATATATATTGCTCTTCTGTTCAAGGTCTTAAAGCATTTTGGCTCTTTGAAAATACACACAGCTGGATACTTACATTTAATTAAATAGTTTTTAAGATAATGACTACAGCAGCTTCAGCATAATTCACAGTTAAAAGCAATCAAACCCAAAATTCAAAACTGCTCTTACTCAAATATCTACCATCAGTAACAGCCTCTATAGTTCTCGATGAAATGGGAGCCATAAAACTACATTCCAGAGTTTACAGTTGCAATAAGTGCAGATTTATGGGCAATAAGAAGTGTCTATGTATACCTTCTTGTGCCTCTCATTTATTAGGCCAAAGCTGAGACATCCCCAAAAATGTCTTTAATTAGTTCAAGCACTTAATTTAACAAAACAAGCAGTTTAAACAAATATAAACCACAATTCTCCAGCCACCATGTAGAGGAAACAACTATTATTTTTGCAAGATTAATAAAGTCACAGGTGATTTTATAGCGACCTAATTAAAGCATGATTTAAACCTAAGAGCAAGGATGGGTTTTTTACATCAGCTCTGAATCAAGGGAAAGAAAATATTATGTTAATAAATACCACAGTACTGTTTTTGTAGAATTCCTCTATGTTTGTATTGTGTATGAAGACACTTTGCTGACAAAGACATGCAATAAAAACACTTGTGTAATTTTTCCCTTGACTAAACAAGAACATATTTTCTGCTGTGTCATGTAATCCAGGAATTAAGGAAGAATGGTGCAATGACAAGAGAAAACTGAACTTAGAAAGTTGGGAAAAAGTACCGAGAAGGGAACTGAGGGGATAGTTTGCTGGGTCACATTTCAGGTGCATTACCAAAAAAGTGACTAAATATCTATACGGAGTGTAATTAACTATAGCAGAATATGACATTGCAAAATACTGAGCACGTTCAACAGCACAGAAATCAGTGGGAAACGCAGAGACTCAGAATTTTCCTCAATACAAGTCAGAGCCCTTTCAGCTGCAACCCAGTACTGGATCTCTAAAAGGCTCCCTTTGTCACAGGCAGGGGTTCTCAAGAGATGAACCTGGGCTCAGAGTTCCCATTAGTGGACCCAACTAGGAATCCTAAATTCCCACAGCCTTTTGCAGGCACAGAATCACAGGATGGTTTGGGCTGGAAGGGACCTTAAAGCTCATCTTGTTCCAAAGCCCTGCCATGGGCAGGGACACCTTCCAGCAGACCAGGCTGCTGAAATTTCTTTACTGATCAGTAGACAATGCACAAACTGGATTAATTGTAAAAGAAGAAGGGAGTGACACTGCAATTTTGCAAAATCACCAAGAAAACGTGGGCAGCAAATGTCTCTGATAAACATTCCACAGCAGCAGAGAGATGAACTGTGTATTATTTGTCCTTCACAATGTTGTAGCAATTTTTCCCACAATGGTTTCTTCTCATCACTATTCACCACGTTACGTCTCTAAACTTCACTTAGATATCATTCTGTGAAAATCATTATGTTAGGGATATAAATAGAGATTGGTTATTTCAAATATTTTTTGCATGGATTTTAAAATTCTAAGCATTACTGAAGTATTTACTGCAGTTAAGAAGTTCTTTCCCAAAGGTCTGCTACAACACAGGTGAAATTTTGGCTCTTTCAGAGGCTGTAGGAGACCTACATGCACCTTTATAGGTGACCAGACTACCAGAAGCCTTATTTGCCCCCTTTTAATGCTATTCATTTGTTACTCAGATATGAGGGATATCTTTCAGACCTCCACAATGTCCAACCCTATGGGCCCTCTTTTATTGTTTAATATTTACTGAATAAATCATCAATCATAGAATCATGGAGTGGCTTGGGATGGAAGGGACCTTGAAGACCACCCAGTTCCACCCCCATGGGCAGGGACACCTTCCACTATCCCAGGCTGCTTCAAGCTCTGTCCAGACTGGCCTTGGACACTTCCAGGGATGGGGCAGCCACAGCTTCTCTGGGCAAGCACCACCTCAGCTAAAAAGACTTCAAGGCTGGTGGTAGACAAGAGCGAGAGAAGAGCAAGAGCAGTTGCAGTTGCCTTCAGCTGCAGAAGTAGGACCTTGAGAGACACACACCTAATTCCTCATCTGACATCCACCACAGAGACCCAGATGGCCAAGGGAGACCCAGTGGAACTCCTGGTGTGGAACAAGGAATAAGGTAGGGTGTCTCACATCAAATTTCCTGTAAACTGTGCTGAAGGACAATATCATATTCAAGATAAGAGAGATAAACAAGAGAATTTGTTTACTAAGAAAAAGCTTTTGCTTTTTTGACTCATTTTTGTTTCTCACAATAAAGAGACTCATAAATTGATGTGCCAAGTATCTAAACTGAGAAATCACCTGTAACAGCCTTTTTCCTCAAATATTTATCCCCCAAGCATTTTTAATATTTAAACATAAGCTATTTAATTGCTAACAAGCCATTTGATATTAATTGGGCTCAAGTAGTAAAACAGAAATGTATTCTGTAACTGGCTTTGCTGTCCATGAGTCCTGAATAGCAGACTGCTGGACTGGGATTATATCTTCAGCACTGTATCACCAACGGTTTATCCTAAATAATTTAATGGGAATAAAGAGAGGGAGATGAAGTTATGATCTCTTACGTAGATGCACCCATTTAATATTGCCTTTGCTTCTCAAAAGCAACATTATCCAAGTTTATCAGAGAATCACAGAATGGTTTGGGTTGGAAGGGACCTTAAAGTTTATCTACTTCCAGCCCCCAAAGAAGAGAGAGGTCCTACAATCAGTTTATGTCATTTGATGTAAGCTCTGCTGGAGTTAAAGTCAAATTCTGTGCTTTATCCTGTACAACATTTCTAAGGTCTTTCTTAGACAACAAATGTACAAGTTTTGCTCCTTAACTGCACGTTGCAAAGTGCTCATATTGGTCTTGATTAACCTCTGTCGTGGGCACAGAGAAATCTCTCTGTGACCCTGACAAATCCCAAACCGCCTCACTTACAACCATCCTTCTTCATAGGTAATTTTTCTGGCTCATTGCTCCAGCAGAATGAATTCCCTGCTCGCAGCCCTGTGCTGGCTGCTCTTCCCTGCTGCTTCAAACACCAGCCATCACAGGGAGGCTGATCCCGGCCTCTGCTCCACCACTGGCACGGCCCTGGCTGCTGCAGGGTCATACCTTTCTCTTTGGAATTGCATTCCATGCTGGGCTTAATGGACTGAAACAATTCCCCTCTCAGAATCTAAATGGAGACCTGATTTTCGTCTTTCCTCAGAGGGTCACCTCTGTTGTCACTCCTGCAGAGAATAAAACACCAAACACCTCAATAATGGTCAAGGAACTGAAGTCCTGGGGCAGCCCTTGTGATCCTCACAGTAACCTTGTATTTCTGTCAAGTTTTGTGAGAGTCACCCATGTTTTCCCAGCTTTTATCTCAACAGTAAATTCTCTGGCACTGCTACACTTCAGTCTCTGTTCAGTGCCTGCCTTGATGAGCTAGGATGCCTGGCCAGTGCTGCAAGACAGATGGGACTGTGACTCTCAGCTTGGCAGCCACACCAAAATAAATAGATCATTCCAGACAGGATCAACTTCCCTTTCATATTTTCAGGGGCTCATTCAGGACTCTCAGAGGTCAGCCAAAAAAATAAA
>VZRE01005745.1:107072-181411 GCA_013396775.1 Cephalopterus ornatus | reverse complement strand
AAAAAAAAAAAAAAAGGGGTACACATGAATTAGTAGCAAGCCTTTATAATATCTTTAAAATGTCTCACGTTTAGTAAAATATCTTCTCCACACAGTTCGCAGGGTTCTGAGATAACCCCAGTGGGAAGGGACTCCAGAGGGCTCAGCTCCAACTCCTGCTTCAGCTCCAGAGTCAGACCTGGCTGCTCAGGGCTTTCCCCCAGCAGCCCTTCAAGCCCCCAAGGATGGGGATGGCACAGCCTCCTGGACAGCCCATCCCGCAGCTCCTCTGCCCTCCATCCTGGGAAACCCACGGATCCAGCTGCTCTGCTCAGAAACACACAGATCTGCAGCCTGAGAGGCTGCACTGATCTCTAACACAAACCTACATGATTAAAAATAAAAAAGAAGAAGAGAAAAAACATTCTGTTTGCCCACTACAACTTTGGAATTGCCTGGATAGTGGAATAGCGGTAGATCACAACCTCGGAATTACCTCTGCTGTTCAGTTCTCCCATTACAGCTTAAACTCAGAAATTATTATCTTTTCCAAATAAGATTATGAAAACACAAGATGCTGCCATGAAGCATCAGAGCGAGCCCAGGACCGCACTGTCACCTCTGAGCACCATTTCCTGCTGCTGAACCACTTCTTTGGGTCTGTTTTAGACAGAACCTCTTCAACACCATCCTGGGTGAAATCTTGGCCTCAGTGGGGCAGATGGAAAATCTCCCATCAGCTGCTGAAGGTACAAACCCTGTATCATCTCTGCTTTCCCGCGGGAATTTCTGAGGCTCCCAAGGTGTGTGGGGTTTGATTACTTTGCTGTCTGCAGCAACTAGGTCTTATATAAAAGAAATTTACAGGCACAGTAACCTGCTTGACCTGCAACAACGAGCAACAAGAAGCAATTTCATTGTGTAGTGTATGGGGTTGCACACCTTCCCTTTGGCCACTTCCCAATTCAGGTAAGTTAATTAATTCCCAGGTACAAACTTACAAAGGGCTCTCTTCACTTCTCGGTGTCTTGCTGCCTGATTTTCTAAGAAATTCATGACCTTCATAAATAATTCAAAAGGGAAGAATGAACTGGGAGATGCCAGGAGTTTATCTGACTGCAGATGTTGCTAGGAACCGTGTTTTTTCTGGAGAGGTCACGTTAATGGAAGATCTCTAAAAAATCAAAACTTAAAAAGGTCAATAAGGTTGATGGCTCCAGTTATGTGCTGGAACACGGGAAAACACCGCACTGAGAAGGATAACACAAACGTTATTCCCATCTCTAAGAAGCAGGTGACTGCATTTTAATTTTTGTCTCATGATAAAGCGCACGAAAATATCTTCTGCAGAAATTATAAGGCAGAGGGATCTGTTAGCCTAAGAAACTGGGCTGTGATTCCATCTTCAAATTCTGCTGCACTTAAAAGAAAATTATTAAATGTCAGGAAAGGAAGGAATTCATATTTCACAGGAGTTGGTCCACAGACTGTGTCCGCTCAGATCAATATGGGAAGACACTTTTGGTCCAGAGGCCTGACAGCTCATTCTCACAGGGATGTACATTTTTAATGAACATTTGCAGCGTACATTTTCTCTGGGACAAAATTCACGCCAGGTTGTCACATGAAAGGCTGATGGACCATTCAAGAGTGAAATATATATTAGAGGGCTATGTGTGAGATACTTTTATATATAAATACATATTATAAAATAGATACATAATTACATAAATGCATCAAGTGTGAGATAAATATACATAGCACACAAGTTCTGAATACTTCAGGTTGATTAAATATTTTAATTTAATTACATACCAACAAAATAAATTCCAGGTTTTGAAAAAGACAGCTGCAAACTTTTGTCTGTGGGTTGTGAGCCTGCTGTATATGGGGCTGGAAAGCTAAAGGGGGATCAGATCTGGGACACTGTGGAACACCTTCCTTCGGATCGTGAAGGTAAATGTACGAATGTAAAGAAAAAATTCCTTATCACTTTTTAAGACCTCGTATCAATTTGTCATAGGAACAGAACAGGTTTCAGCCTTGTCTGCTCTTGTAAGAGTTCTTTAATTAAGTGGTTCTCCTTAATGCACTGTTTCAGCTGCTGTTGGTATTGAGCTGGTCCTTCCCAGAGAAGCAATCACGGGCTGTGGGATGGGTTTACTCAGCTGTGGCACTTCTAAGCTGATTTAAGCAGTCTGTCAAAATTGAGTGAAATTAATTAATTCACTGGAGAGCTTTGCTTCCTCCAAACTTAAGCAAAAAGAAATGCAAAGTAGCTGTAATCAGATCCACATTTTTTCAGGCAAAGTGATCTAAATTATTTTAATAATGTTGAAACATGTTCTGTTTTCTGCAGAAATCCAGAGAAGGACAATCTTAGTCCTGTCACCCTGGAATACATTTCCTCCTCGGTGGAAGCTTCTGCATTTTGGATGTTTGGCTGCACCTGCAGGCTCCATTTAACAGCCCAAACTGTTGCAGGGCTGTGAAGAGCTTAGAAAGAATGGAATAAAAGACAACTGTAGCTGGATTGTGTCCGTGCCCAACTGTCGGAGATGCTGAAGCAGACAATTGCCTTCTGCTCCTTACTAAGGCTTTTTCAGGTCTGAAGTGCTCCATGGTAGCTTGGTGCACAATTAGAGGTGGATTAGAGACAGTGGCAATAGGGTATTTTTGGTCTAATATGCTCTCAATTGTTAATTAATTATAGGAGTTCTTCCTCTTCATTATAAAATAAACACAAACCACATCTTAAAAATGAGTGTTTTCACTTCTTAGCTATTTAAGTGCTGATTTTTTCCAACGATTTTCCTTTCCTTTTTTTATATTTTCATTTAAGAATGATGCCAAATACCAGGAGGCCTGTGAGAATAGGAGACAATCCCAGCAGAAACCAAGGTAGGACAATGGCACACATCCCAGCCAGGAGAGGAATGACCTCATCTTTGACTTCATCGCATTCAGAACTGGCTGCAACCAACCTCCATCCTCAAGTTTGTTTTACTTTAATACAATTGTCAAACTCTCCCACAAAAAAAAATGCAGAACAACTACAAAGTAATCAAGCCATTTCAGCCAGAAACTGGGAAAAAGGAAGATATAGGATTATTGTTTCATCTGAAAACCCGAGGAAGTTTCTAGTATCTCCGATGAAGCCCAAATTCCAGTACAGAGTGGTCCTCTGGCCATGTCAGCATGGACTTGGTGATGAGCTATGACCAGCTGGCTGTTCTCCTTAAAACCTTTCAGCATCTCACTGCACAACCACAAATCTTCAGCTCTTTGCATTATTTTAAAGATACCCTTGATGTGAATTATGAGAGTTTGCCATAGAGAGGATTGCTCTGGTGGATGGCTTCATAATCAAGTTGCAACCTTTCACTGCAAAGCAGACATTGAGTTGACATTTATTAGGTACTCAGCCATGATTTACAAGAGGGATTTTCCACCTTGCTTTGGGAAGTTCCCTCAGTAGGAGCCATTTGGCAGAAGGCATTTCTTTTTGGCTACTCAGACTGAATCTAAGTAAATACATTTATAAATAAATAAATAAATAAATAATTTCCTCCCTGAACAAGGGGGAGTGGCTTTAAACTGAAACACAGTTCCGTTAGATTGGATATTGGGAAGGAATTGTTCCCTGTGAGGGTGGGGAGGCCCTGGCACAGGTTGCCCAGAGAAGCTGTGGCTGCCCCTGGATCCCTGGAAGTGTCCAAGGCCAGGTTGGATGGGGCTTGGAGCAACCTGGTCTAGTGGAAGGTGTCCCTGCACATGACAGATGAGCTTTAAGGTCTTTTCCAACCCAAACCATTCCATGAAATTAAAGGAAAAGGCAATAAAGCCCCCCTACCACTATCATTAGGATCATCCTTTAACAAGGTGCGTCAAATCATATGCCTTTGNTATCATTAGGATCATCCTTTAACAAGGTGCAATGATCAGGCGTCAAATCAGATGCCTTCATGTCACTTGGATTAACTCTGGTTAATTTAACTCACTAGCTGAAAAAAAACACCTTATCTTTTAGAAAAATCATGAACACAACAAGCTCTCCCAGTAATTCCTGACCAGCAGCCTCCATGCAAACCACCACTGTGTGCTGAGCACACACTGGGGCAAAGATCTCTGAGGCACTTTGGGAGGAAAAGAAAGACAAAAATGGGAGAAACAGCAAGAAAAGGCAGCAAGGAAACACTACCCAGGGACACAGAAAAGGGAAAACTAAAAAAACAGTGCTGGTACAGAACATTGGGTCAAGGGGGAGCTGAGGTGAGTGGTCTCCTACAGCTCCAGGCCCACTGGAAATGGGAAATGGGAGTGTGAACATGCCCTGGAAACAAATGGGCTCACCAGAGGACCACACAACTCCATCATCACCGTCTCTTCCTTATGGAAATAACCTGCAGGACACCAAATATTGGCTCAGTGCTGGGAACAGAAGGATAACAAAGTTATCAGGTAGAGCCAAGCCTTTAACTCAGAGAGTGCATTTTCTGTGATTGCTTCCCAGACAATAACTTTTTTGGTTTCTGAAGCCCCGGGTAGAGGAGAAAAAATGAATGCTATTACAGATGTGAAAACACCTCGGGTCACCACATACATGAGAAAAGAAAGGGAAAATACATGCACCACAGGCAAAATGATAAGCAATAAATAAGCAATAAATGCACCAAAGGCTAAAATGGTAGGGCAGAGGTACCAAAGTACAGTTTATAGTAGTGTAATTTATATTTGTAAAATTATACCTCTGTTATAGATTCAATCTACCTATCTATAAATATATAGATACATAAAGCAAGGAAAAAAGTCTTGGAGAGACCTTTGCAAACAGCTTGGATTTTGGTTCCCAAATGGGGAAAAACAGAAGAATAAGCACCTCACAGCAAATCAGAACAAACCCATGACATCTCTGTCCTCAAACCACTTCCAGGTCACCTGCCCAAATCCTGTTTTTTTCAGAGAAAAACTGTAAATCCAGAAAGTTGTCTTGCTTTAGCCATAAAATGCTATGAAAAGTGTATGCTGAGCATCAAACGGTGTTGAGTTCTGGACGACACCCGGCGAGGTGCGGCCGCAGATCAATCTGGAGCTCCTCAGCATCACCTTACAGAGGTGGGATCTGTTACAGGAGCTGTGTCAGAGCTCCTTTATCTGTATTTCCAGCTCCTTCTCCTGATAACAGTATCTCAAGGACTTGGACTATTACACTTATCTAACAGTGATAATCGTTTTCTCTGCAGGGAGTCCAGGATACACTCCCCCTCCTTCCCTCCTCCCAATCTCCTCTTTGTTGATGCCTCTCCATCCATCTCTGCAGTTTTATGCCCGCTCTACCTCCCATTACCTCTTTCTGTGCATGTTAATTTTTAAAGGC
Organism: Cephalopterus ornatus; assembly: GCA_013396775.1. NCBI lineage: Eukaryota > Metazoa > Chordata > Aves > Passeriformes > Cotingidae > Cephalopterus > Cephalopterus ornatus. The sequence goes on along the minus strand of VZRE01005745.1, from coordinate 176,055 downwards.
ACCTCCCTCTGTCCATTAGTTCACCTCTGTCTGCAGCATCCCCTCATTTCACTGTAGGGTTGCCATAAAATCATCTCCTAATGCCTGTTTGCTGTCCAAACACCTGCTGTGTGTTCCCATCCCAGCCAATCTGCACTTTGCTTTGCCTCTCTTATTCCATCCCTCCCCTGCTTCGTATGCTGACACTTCCTCCCTAATTATTTCATTTACCCATAAACCTTTTCCACTCGGTGGTCCCATCTTTACAAATCCCTGTCACAGATTCGCTTTCACTTCAAACTTCACTTCAAATGTATGTAAGAAGATCTTGAATCTTTGCCTGTTTGTGGGTGTAAATAAGGTGGCAGGATGTGCTAGCCAGTTTGTGTAGACAGGAGCCTTCTTAATCTAGTATCACCAACGTGAGAGAGTCAGCTGATGCGTTCACAGTTAAACGCAAAATTAAATGAGGACAATTTATCAGTTTTGAAGGAAAATTTGAGAAATCAAATCATCCGTAATTACTTTTTTGTGTGAGAGTGCTGTAGGGGTCAGCTGAGAAGTCTCCAGGTCTGGTAGTGGACGCCTTTGAACACAATCTTGCTTCTGGTTGGCACCTCTCTGCTCCCATAACACAGCATGAAACAGTCAAAATGCAAAATTATCCCCCATTCTCAGAGAAAATAAAATCTGATAAAACATACATTAAAAAAACTCAACCTCCTTTCTTCTTCAAGGCTGTGGTTCCACGTCTATGTCCTTTCTGGTCCAAGGAAAGCTGAAATCATCCCTGAATCCGTGGGTGCTGCTGCTGCCGCAGCATCTCCCCTGGAGCACGGGAATGCCGGGAGAGATAACAATTCCCTGACTTCCCCTTCACCAGCAGCCTCTTGTAAAGGCCTTGGTAAGCAACTTCCTCATGAGTAAGCAGGGAATGAAGCTTGCAGCAGGTCTCAATCGTGCTGCTTCCAGGTGTGCCACCTGTGCCAGCACAGGTGAGCGGCAGCCCAGCGGGAACCAAGAGAACATGCCCTTGCTGTGAGACAGTGCTGCTGGAGCCTGGTCTAAAAGCCACTGGATAACGATGTGCCTGGAATGTAATCCCAAAGCTAAGGCAAGGGATGCGTTTTCAGCCTTGATTTATTTGCAGGCCCCTCTAAATTAATCAGGGCAGGGAGCCCTCACCTCTCCGTAGGTGGCAGGGCAGAGGTGCCCGGTGTGGCAGCCACTCACCGCATTCCTCCACCTGGGCACAGCCAGGATCCCATCCCTCCTGCCAGCACCATCTCCTCAGTCAGGATCTCAGGGACAAATTCTGCACGACTCCAATGAAATCCTTCAGTTGTGTCTCCTGTATTAGTGCAGTTCCTCTCTGGATCCAGATCTCCAGCCACCCCACCTCGCTATCCCCATCTCTTGCTTGCAACCTAAGGGGAGCAAGAGCAGTTGTGGTTTCTTCTGTCCTTCTTGCTGGAGTGCCAGCTGGGCAGTCTAAAGTTTCCTAAGCTCTGTCCAAGACAAAAATCCTCTCTTGATTCTCCAGCGCCATTTCTGAGTTCCCTAAGAAGGGGCAGCATTAGCCTAAGGGCAAAACGTCTTCTTCAGGAGGAAGAAAGCCTACAGCATGCGGACTTACCAGCTTCAACTTCCTTGGAAGAGTTCTTAGGACTAGAGGATGGAGAAAACCCAAATTAGGTAGGAGAAATCACTCCAAAGAGTCTCAAGAGCATTCTCTTGATGTACACCAGTGCAGGAGCCCTGAAGAAATCCTCTTTCTCCCTCCACTTCTCTTCACAGTTCCCATATGTGCTCTCTCCATAGGATATCTGCCAGAAAATCCTCAGAAGATGTAGACCAATCTTCCACATGGAATGTGAAAGCCTTAATATCCTGCATAGCTAAAGGCAGAAGTGACAAACCTCTAAGCAAAAGAGAAAAAAGTCCAACCCCACCACAGAGAGCAATTCTGAATTGTGACAAGCTGCTACCCCAACTCCCAAATTACACCTCTCCATTAAGTACAACAGCCAGCAGCTGTTCTGGGAAGCTCTTTTTATTTTCTCCCAAGGAATTATTTCTCATTGGTTAAGCATGCTGGAGGACCGAAGGAAAGAGAGATTTTTTTTAAAAAGAGAAAGAGAAGACACAGCTAAAGTTCAAATGAGCTCAGCCCTCACATTCCTGGTAACATGTCTGCACTCTGAGTTGCTCCTGAATGTCAAAATAAAGACTCTGAGTCTGAGCTTAATAATTTCCCTGGAGCACCATTGTCCTGCAGAGACAGTTTGCCTCTCAGTTCTCCACTGCTGCCAAGGGAGAGGTGAGGGAAGTGAACCACTTTATTTATTGAGTTGCTTGTTGTAACAATTTAAACTGAGCTCAGCATCAGTGGCTGCTGCTTTGGGGTTGGTTCCTGGAATGAGAAGGTTTCCCTTTAGATCTGCGTAGCAGAGTGTCTCTGCTTTTATAACACAGCTTTGTCCCAGCTTCAAATACATCTTCTGACCTGAGAAAGGATTACTCCATCTTTGATATCCCAATTAAAATGGCTCAGGAGGGGGAAGGAGCCATTGATCCTTCAGCCCTCGTGCTGATCTGCTGAAAGTGCTGACTTATGCCCATGAGCACAAACATTGAATCACAGGGATCAATAAACAGAGCTGGAGTGGTGCAACTGCTGCAGGCTGCACGTTAGACTTGTACTGGCAATTACAGAATCTGGGTTGGCTTTACAACTGCCTCAACAAATGCCCTGTAACTCCGATCCTTCCTATGCAAAAAACCCCTTAACTGTCCTTTGAATTGCCAAAATGGTATGTTCATGTGCTGCTCTCAAGCAAAAATACCTCAATTGCTTGGTAAGCGCTTATAGCTCTGTGTTATAAACATTTTCTTTTTAAACTTACAGGTATTAAGACAGTTGTTCTTAAATCTACAGAGCTGGATGTGCTGTGTAGAGAAGGTTTATAAATGAATAAATGATTCATCTTTTTGCTTTCCGATGCTGCAGGCAGGCAATTAAATGGGATTGAACCTGATAGTTCGGGAGTTTGGAAGTTCTTAATATAAAAGATCACAACTACAAAATACTTATGAATTATAAAAGAGGCCAAGGGACAGACCACTACAGATTTTATTGCTCTAATGGCACTTTAAAAAAATGCCTACAGGAGACAATATTGTAGTTTTGTTAGCTGGGACCTTGCTGAAAAGGATCTAAAGGGTAAAGGCAAGTAGAAGAGGATGCGTGTCACATTTTGGGTGTGTTGGTGGAGAGTGAACACATCCTCAGATTGCTTTAATCTACATTTTCCTCCCTGCAAAATCAGAGAACTAGAGGTTGAAGTGAGTAATTGTGATGTTTGTTGACTGTAAGACAAAGACAAAGTACCTTCTTCATCCTTAGATCAGCTTTGCAGGTCAATATTTACAGCCCTTTGCAAGAGTCAACACCAAATATTTGGGATTAGTATTTCATTGGTAAATATCAATAGCAAATATTTGGTTAAAACATCCTAACAATTCTACTGCCTGCAGCTCAGAATGTGATATTTAATGTTTTAAAAATAATCTTTAATTTTTCATGGGTTATTTCGGCATGAAAAAACCAAGTAAATTGTGGCTATGCTTTCTGATTGAAACTTCACATTTTCAACTCATCCCAGCTTTTTAAAAATTGAATTAATACTTTAATTCAGATATTCACCCAATAAGCCACATCAGCTCTTCCTCTGTGTAGGAATTTTATCTGTTGGCTTTAGAATACAAGGAAAACTGAATATGAGATCAGGGTCCATCAAATCACCGAGGAGAATCTTTTCATCTCATAAAGCTCCCCTGATTTGTTCTTTTCATGGTTTTTTCATCCCTTTTTTTTCATCTTTCAAATAATTTTCATTCATTTACCAAAATTGTGGCCATGAAAGATTTCACCCTTAAACCTGAGAGTTTTAAGAGCTGGATATTTTACCCTATAAATTCCACTACTTGCAGCTCTTGAGTTCTGTTGATTTTTCCCATGACAGAAGGTTATGTGGTTTTAATGGAATATTAGTAGAATGGCTACATTAAATGCCATTTAAAACCTCTTTCAAATTGGTATTGACTGTGTTGAAATGGGACTATGCAGATATGGGAAATAGGTATGAATATTGTATTTTCATCGGAGACAGAATTTTCAAACTGATAAAGAAATTATCATATTTTTCTGAGTGGATTTGCTTTTCTATACAAAAGAGCTAAAAATAGACCAGTTGATATATTAACACCACTAAAAAAAAAATTCTAAGTAATTATCAACTATCAGCACATGTTGAAACACCATTTTGTTCCATGGCTGTTTCAATCAATACACTATTTATTTTCAAATAACCATGCACTGAGGACCATTTGGACATAGAGCCCATAAATACACATTACCTCATTATCGACCCTTTCTGGCCACAGCTGCATTATTAACATTGTACTAAAAGAAGCAATCAAGCAGTAAACAGCAGGAATATCAAACAACTCTTAAACAGTTATTCTTCCCCCAAAAATTTTTGGAGGGATGACGAGTTATCTATTAGGGAGGGCCAGACCCGGGATTTTGCCCGCAGGAATTTTTTTTCTCTGTGACATTCTTTACAGAGAGGAATATGTAACCAGCAAGAGAGTGAAATGGGAAGAAATACAATATTTGAAAAGAGGGAATGTACACAAGACAGTTAAATTGCATTTTTTATCCACGGATTATCACTTGCACATACATGAGAACGCTGAACTTCAGTTCCAAAAAACCCTATTGTTTTAATCCTATAAATCCAATTTCTGCAGTTGCTCAGTAGCCTGGAAAAGAAACCAAGCAGCCAAGCAAACCCTGGGAGCAGAATGGTTTCCTCTCTTTGCTCTGGGTAGTACAGCAGTGTGCAGTGCCATCTTTATGCAGCTCATGCAAGGCAATGATCCTCCTCCGGTATTGTGGGATGACTGATGGCTTTCTCATAAAGGACGATCTACTCGGGGCAATATCAAAGGCTGCAGTGGCAAATTGCCAAGAGCTTGAGGGCTGCACCTCATTTGCATGTAAATTTACATCAGTTTTAAAGCCACGAAGGAGTGCAGGGGGTAGGACTCGAATATTTCTTGATGGGTTTAACAGCGCTGTGATGGCCAGGAATAACAACCTGGATGTGACTGGCTTTGTCACCTCTGAACCCTGTGATCTCAGTGCAGGGTGCTCAGCACCCCACAGGACCCCCATTGTAAGAGCCTGAGCTGCAATCCCTGATGTCAAAACCTTCAACTTAATGCTGTTTAATATCATTCCATCACTAAAGGCAGGTGCCATGCCCATCACAGACCCGGGGAGTTCCATGCCCAAATCCTGCCCCTCGAGGTAAGCCAAGCCTACACCAGCCTCACTGGTACCATAGTAATAAAATTGTTTGGGCAATGAGACTGTATAAATGTGCTGAGTTTGCAAAACACACCCGCATGCACGTGATCTGTAGTAGGGAAGAAAATCATGAGCATTCGGCGGGTTTAAATCGGATATTGGGAAGGAATTCTTGGCTGGGAGGATGGGGAGGTCCTGGCACAGGTTGCCCAGAGAAGCTGTGGCTGCCCCATCCCTGGAAGTGTCCAAGGCCAGGTTGGACAGGGCTTGGAGCAACCTGGGCTAGTGGAAGGTGTCCCTGCCCATGGCAGGGGGTGGGACTGGATGGCCTTTAATGTCCCTCCCAAGCCAAACCACTCTGTTATTCCATGACTTACCTGCATTCCTTCATCACTTTCACTGGCACAGGGGTGCAACTCTGGGAGGATTAAGTCCATTTTGCATAAAAGCAATAAGAATTGCAACAAGTGAGGGCAGAAGGTGTGTGGGGGTGCAAAGTGGAAAATTACTGAGGGAGGGAAAAGAAGACTGAGAGGACAGAGGCAGGTCTGTGTGCCAGCTGGTCTGCAGAGGGAGAAATTGGAAGGATGAGTTCCAGTCTTTGGATTTCAGATTTGGACTGAGGATGGGGATAATGCAGAAGCTTCCTGGCAGAGTGGGCATCTGACCACGGGTGCTGCAGTCAAGGTGATCTTCTGAGGAGCCGCTGTATTCACTTCATTTCCAAGCTTTGCATTCATGCTCCTTCTGTCAATAAAGATCCCTGCTTGAATAGATAAGCTGAAGCCCCGTATCTCATTAAGCCTGAGAATTCAATCCTCTGCTTCAAGCTCTGTGCTCCTATGTTACTTTATATCATTAGGAAATATTGCCCAAGCTGATCCCCTAAATCCTTGTATTAGCCAGTACAATTAAAGCTAATACAGAGGGAAAAATGGGAGCTAGTGGGACTTCTCTGTGGTGTGAATTCCGGGTACATCCCCATGTACGTAATTGAAAAGTGCACAAGCAACAAGTTGGAAATGAAGATACTTCTAAGCCCTAAGTCATTCTATTTTAAATTGCTTAAGAAAATGCTCAGAGTTTCTCAAGATGAATTGTGGAATACCTTGAAGTGAGACCATAAATCCCAGTGCTGTCACTCTTTTTTCTCCGAGGAGTTATTAAATGAAGCATCCAAAATAAAAAGTCAGGCTGTTGAGCTTCCAGGGGTTTATTTCCCTGTCAGATGTAAACTTAGTGACTTCTGAATTTTAAAACAATGTCCTAAGCACTCCAACCATTAGCAGTGATACTTAATGAGATTCTCAGATAACCCCTTAACAGAATATGTAGTGATTAAGTCAGTTTAAATGATTCATCTCCACTGCAGCCTGTGAGACTTGTGCATAACAGCCATTTGCATAGCAATAAAAATCTCCATCTATCCACACAGGACAGGTTTGTAAGGATATTTCCAACCTTAATAACGCCCGCATTTGTTTGTTGGAAGCTTTTCTCACTACTCTCTTTTTTTTTTTTTTTTTTTTTTGCCAGGGGCTTACCCTGATAAAGGCAACGGGAGATCTCAGGGCCAAGCGCCACAAATGAGTCCCCTTGGCAGCAGCATTCGCAGCCCGGCTGGGAAGAGCTCTACCGGGCGAGGCTCGGGGGGTGAATTTTAGCTATGTGACACTCCTGCAGCCGGTCTGTGGCCAGGGAATCACCGTCGGCCCCGCACTCCGGCACAGAGCAGGCACACAGCCCCGCGGGGAGGAGCGGGGGAAGCTCCCCCGAGCCCCGTCCGCAGCGCGGTGTCAGCCCGCGTTATCCCACCGGCCGCGCCCCCTGGGCACGGCATCGCTCAACTCCCCCCGACTTCAAAAGGTGCGGCATCCGATCCTTTCCATCTGCGGTAAATCGAAGGGGAAAGCTCTGCCAAGCGAAGCGCTCGGCCAGCCCGCGTTTTCTGGAAGATGTCCTTCCCCGCCCGGCCCAGGCGGCACCGCAGGATTGTGTAACACACCCCCGCTCCCCCCCACCCAGACAATTAATGGCTAATTGAAATTGCTTCTCCCCGGCTGACCCGGAGCCACGCGGATTAAAACAGATTTCTGGATGCTAATTACGCTACATCATTTCCCCAATTATTCTTAAAATTGGATTATGCGCAGGGAGATGGGACGTTTGAAGCAGCCACTAATGAGCAAATCATGCATAAAAACTTGTTTGTTGTGTTGGTGATTGAACACAATAAGGTTGCAGGCATGAATTGGTGTCCAAATAAACAAGAGAAACCAAAGAGTTTCCAAGAGTAGCACCAAGCTGTGATTTTGGGAGCTTCAAAAAGCTGTGGTAAAGCCAGAGAATGGGTTTTTCTTTCTTTTTCTCTAATTTTCCGGTGATGGCTAGTGCTATTGCGGGGTGGTTGGGCCTTCCAGGGTATTTTCCCAAGAAATGACTGTTACCTAAGTGACCAAGTTCCTTATAATCCATTTTCAGAAGTTGATGAGGAGCTTAAGAACATAAATCTGATTATCAAAGAGACTCCACCATTCCATTTTTCTAAGTCTTTGCCCCACATTTCTGATAGAATCAAGAGTAACAGAGCAATTTAATTGCTGCAAATAGTCCATATATTGCAGAAGCCAAAAGTCTTTGGATTCCCTGCACAAATGTTAAAAAATCTAGTTTTAGTCCCTTTGTACATCTCTGGCTGAATAGTTTTGCTGTGATTCCAAGGCAGTTCATGAGAATATTCCAAATGGGTTTCCAATCCCTGAATAAATCTATCAATCCATCTGCTTACCTGTCTGTCTGTCTTCCTACCTGCCTTCAAGTGGCCATCACTGCATGAAAAGATTCATTGCTAATTTATCCCCTACATTTTCAAAATTCAATTTCAGTGCTCTATGGGTTTTTTTTCCTCATGGAATTAAGACATTTACTGCTCCAAAAAACCAAGCAGAAAACCCAACAGAGACCAAACCATGTGTGCAGAATATAAAAAAATGAAGATTCTGGGTACTTACTCCAAAGCTTCAGGTTTAAGTTTACAAATAGGAAGTAAGACTCACTTCTCATCAGTCCAGAATGTTTAAATCAAAAAGGGCTTAGCTTTAAATCTAATTTTCTGAGTATCATTCCTAAGAGAAAATTCTGAGCTCTTTACATCATTTGAAATAACCTTTTTTCATTCTACAAAGGACATAAATAAAAAAAAAGGCCTTCAAAAACTCAGGCTATTTTTACTCCCTGAATTGATAAAGCCAGTGAGTTGTGCACCATTCTCTCCTCATTCACAAGTCTCCTTCCTATTCCCAAGGCCTCTATTGCACACAATTTTTATAAAAATCTTGTATAATAACTGAGATAATTATTTTTAGATGCAAAAATTCTGTTATAACTTTGAAACTTACGTTGCGAGTCTACTACGATATCGAAAAAACAGATATATAGCGAGGAAAGAATGAAATTGCGATGCACTTTGTAGAAACAATCAATATCTTTGAGTCAATCTCCCATTTACATTTTTTAAACTCTTTTCTCCGGTAAGCCTTAAGACAAGACTTCCATAGCAACAGAGACAAGGACTAGCTCACATTGCAGGGAATGCCAACAAAACTGCAATAAGAAAAGAACAGTGGTGGATTATTTATTTTTAAGGTATTTGAATGAGGCACCGTTAACCTCGATGGAAAAAAAATCCAGTGTTTTTCTTGAGCCCAGCCATCAATCAAAACCTGAATTATATATTCTGTTCATTGCTCTTTGTTATTCTCACAGTTTCAGTGGAGTGCAATGGAAGAGAACAATTCTTGTTGGGTTGGGGTTTGGTTTTTTCGGTTTAATACTGAGATAGAAAGTTTAGTTTCCTCCTGAATAAATCCTGACCCCACTGAAAGAGCAAAAGGAAAGTCAAAGAGTTTTCTGCCACCAACTTCAGTGGCCAAGGTTTGACTTAGAGGATGAATTTGTTTCATCATCTCTCTTCTGGCTCTCTTCTGGTACCTAGAGAACCACGTGAGTGCCCAGGAATGTGTCCAGAAAGCAGCAGCACTTCCCCAGATTTCATCCTGAATGTATTAAGGGAAATTAATTGGCAGCAAGAGCATAAAGGACCGCAGTGACCACAATGGGCAAAGCCAGAGCCCTTTGCAGTTCAGTGGTTTCATCTCCAAGCACGTGCCTGCCCTGCTGCAGCCGGGGCAGCCACCAAGGCCCCTGAGGCTGGAGCTAAATTCCCAACAGGATTTTCTCTGATCTTAATGCTTTTCTGGAGGTTCAGCAGCAGATCCAGGCGCTGGCACCGAGTTATTATCAGCAAGTAACATAACTCAAGCAGCCTGGTCCAGTGGAAGGTGTCCCTGCCCATGGCAGGGGCTTGGAACAAGATGAGCTTTAAGATCCCTTCCATCCCAAACCATTCTGGGATTCTGTGGTGAGGTTCCTTTGCCTCGTTGTGTGGCATTGGCAGTGCTCGTTGCCTTTGACTGTGAGTTTTGGAGAAGAGCTAAGCAGTCCCAACAATTAAACACCTCTAATAAGATGATTTGGGGGGCCTTTTTTTCTCATTTATAATTTCAGTTTGCACAGTTTGAGGTTACGTGACCGTCAGGTCTTGTGGTTCTTAAAGCTGCTGTAGGAATGGGAGGAAAAACTCTGCTTGAACTATATCAACCCCTTACCTGGGTTCACATTCGGATAATCAGCAGAGACATCACTTTCTGCTTGAGAAAATGCATATTCCTTTCATTTCAGGATTTGGATGTTGGGTTTTCTTCCTTCTGAGTTACAAAATAAATACTTTCATCCATTCTGTTCACATGAACTGCGGACGACTGAAGGCAGGAAAGTAATGCTAAAGAAACTATGAGCCTTTTCCTGCTTGTACCTCCCCAAATCCATTGACACAGAGTCATCTCTGAGTTTTATTAAAGGGATGGTGCCCAGAGGTTCCAGAGATAGAAATCTGACTCTTCCTCACCAGCATTAGGTGGTCTCTAGACCATCAATGGGAGTGTTGTCAGATCCCCACCACTGACATGTTTCCCACAGGATTTAGTTTCTCCTGTTCTGGTGACTTTAATGGAGCTCATTCCTGAAGATTTCTTTGAGACATATGAGATGAAGAAGGTGGCACAGCATCAGTGTGAGTGCCACCATTTTGCATTCGCTTAGAGGACTGTCTCCTCTTTTTCTCCTCCTCCTTCCTTCACTCTAGTATTCCTCCACTTTGTTTCTAGTTTAGTTTTTAAATTATATGCTAAATAATTGCATATGAAACCCCTATAAATGCTTTTTTCCCCCTTACATTTTACCTTCTAGCCAACACAACATTCCTTTTCTTACCTTTTGGGTAGTACTTAAAAAAATTCCACCGTTTGAGGCATTCACAGTTCCCGAGACCCTTAAAAAGGAAAAAAACTCAGAAGAGCTATTGCTACCTGCAGTTCCTTCCCTGCATGTAACTTCTCTGCCCCTGATGTGCTCCTTCTTGTACTTACTGAATCAGAACTTGGCTAAATCAGGCTGAGCTGACCTGGAGGAGTGAGAGCACAGCCCTATAAAGGCATGAACTCCCCGGTCAGCAGCAGGGGAGAGATTGTTGTTGTAATAAGAAGTTGCATAACTCTCATCTGTTGTGCGTGTTTTTCCATGGTCCTTGGAGGCTCAGTTAGGGCACGGTGAGGGAGATGCCAGGCAGAGAGCAGGAGAGATTAGTTTTGGAGTGTAACAAGGGCTGTCTGCAAAAACAACCCTTCCATCCCATCAGGGAAGTCACTGCCTGTTAGGGAAAATATAGAATTGATCAGGTTGGAAGGGACCTTAAACTCTTCCAGTCCCACCCCCTGCCATGGGCAGGGACACCTTCCACTAGCCCACGTTGCCCCAAGGCCCATCCAACCTGGCCTTGGACACTTCCAGGGATGGGGCAGCCACAGCTTCTCTGGGCAAACCTGTGCCAGGGCCTCACCACCCTCACAGGGAACAATTTCTTCCTAATATCTAATCTAAATTTACTTTCTGGCAGTGGGAAGCCATTCCCCCTTGTCCTGTCTCTCCATCCCTTGTCTCAAGTCCCTCTCCAGCTCTCCTGGAGCCCCTTTAGGCCCTGGAAGGGGCTCTCAGGTCTCCCTGGAGCCTTCTCTTCCCCACGTGAACCCCCCCCAGCTCTCCCAGCCTGGCTCCAGAGCAGAGGGGCTCCAGCCCTCGGAGCATCTCCGTGGCCTCCTCTGGATGGCCTGTGACATTTAGACCCATGACAAAACTTTAGAAAAGTTCTCAAATCTTCAGCAGTTTGAGATGAAGGCTCAGTGCAAAGAACTTGTGTCCTGGCTACAGATCTTATGCACCATCAGCCTCTTATTTGAAACTTTCTGTAACATAACAGTGAAGTGTGACCAAGCATCGGAGAATCTGTCCCGCAGAGATGACACTGCTCACATCCAAGGAACAGAACTGGATTTGCAGATGATTTTTCCTGACACACTGAACGGGTATCGCTGGCCATATAACCCTCACTTGTGTCACTCTATTACACTGACACCAGTGTGCTGCCACAACTATTTTTGAAGTGGTTTGTAAGACAAGCCTGTCATCAATATTTAAAATTAATTTTTTTGCATGAAAATTTAATTGTGTGCTTCGGTGATTTTAATCTAATCTATTCAGCAATCTTCTCATAGTCCCAAAAGTCAGCAAGAGCATCCCAAGTGACCAGTTTTTTCTTGCATTTTCTCTGCTTGTAACTCCTTTATCATTTAAAAATGTATTGTTTAGAAATCTAGATTTACCTTATGCCTTGTCATTGCTGTTACATTGTGCTCTTTATGAATAAACAGAGTGGACTTCAAAGAGCATATATTATTATTAATAGTTAATAAGAGAAATGGAAATAAAAGCTCCACAAGATGGTCTTGTAGCTGGGAAGCAATTCCCAGCACTTTGTGGGGAAGGCTTTCCTTTCTGTTCTATGTCTTTCTGAGATGAGATGAGATGACTCTTGCAGGAACACAAAAACAACCCCCCATTATTGCACTTACTGAATATATAATCTTCAAATAATGAGTACCAGGATGAAAACAAGTCCAAGAAATATCCTGGAGCATTTTCCCCCTGTCTTGCTAAGGACAGCAGTTTTCCTTGATGAAGGGTTAGAGGCTCAGAGTCCCAGTTAGCTGTGGAATTGAATCCATGATCCACTCCTTCTCTCCCCTGAGCTAACTCTGCCTCAAAATGAACCTGGGATATTGACGACTTCAAAGGAACTGCAAAAATGAAGTAACAAATCGTGATCAACCAACACTTAAATACTCTATGACGGGAAGACCTTTGGAGGGGGAAGATTTTGAGTCTGTAGGATTTGACTACAAGGTGTAGTGAAGCTTGCAGGGTCCTATGCCCACTATGCACAAAGCAGCAGCATGGGAGAGGCAAAATCCTATTTATTCCCATCTTTGTTAGCAGTTATTAGCTCAGCAGGAGATGCTGTGTTTAATTTATCATCCAGCTCGCTGTGGGTGGTGGCCACAGGCAACCGAGCAGAGTGAACTTCTGACTCAAGCAGCCCCCACGAGCCCCGGGACTTGTGTGGTTTCCATGAACTGCAGCAGCTCCTCGAGGCCCCCCCTGGGAATGGGTCCCCTGGTGCTGGGCAGTGGACAAACATTTGTATAAATGACATTTCTGAGGGTGAATTTTCCAGTGCACTGCACCACACAGTCATTGCCATGCAGTGGATACAGCCAGGAACCAAGCTGTCTGTTATCTGCTTGGGACTCCAGCAGAAGTCCTTGATCAAAGGACAAAATACCTTTATATTTAGTGATTCCCTAATCATTCTCTTGAAAAGCTTTAACACCAGCATGTGTCTTGGGTGATGGGGTATTTATTTAGCTGTCTGTATGGCTCTCTTCACATTAATGACATGCTGGTTTTCCTTCTACTTAATTAAGGCTATCTTCAAAGAGACCCTTTTATAAACAAATTAGGGCTATCTGACTCAGAATTTAAAGTGGTGCAGTGTTTGATCAATACAATTGATTGAAGAGATCTAAACCCATCTCTGGGATACTCTGTTTCTGTCTTGGAAAGTTTTTAATTCCTTGCTTAAGCAGAGGTTGAAGGGCAGGATAGTCTCATGGCCTCCTTCACCATTAGCTGAGCACTTTTAAAAGAAAGGAAATACCTCTGGAAAACCTTCCAATGAAGCCATGGCCTTTAAATAACACTGAGTGAAAGGCAGGTGGCAAACATGTCAAGATTTTAGAAAGATTGGGGATCGTGGACAAAATGATGCTGATGACAAGACAAATGCTCATGTAGTTTTAGCTTCCACAAGATGCTGTTTGGCAGCTGAAAAGGAAATCACAGAACCCATTATTTACCCACCCATTCAACCATTTATCCATCCATCCATCCATCCACCCGCCCATCCATCCATCCTTACCAGAACACCAAGTTGTGCACCACTTGAACTGGAAACAGCTTTAATTTGTCTTTGATGTCAAAATTCAGATCAAACATGTGAAGATCTGTGTAGCTTCAGATCTGCACTAGGAGATGTTCTATTAATTTATATTTCTTACATGGAATGATGACATTGGAGTCATCAATCTTATTTGGGATGCTTTGATATGGGACTTTTGAGGCTTGCCCTCATTACAAATAATGTAGGGATTGAAGTAAATCAATGAATTTAGAGAATTTTTAAATTATCTCATCCAGAACATCTTCTCACTTTGGTGCAAGATGAACATTTTATCTTTATGTGTGAACTTCCTAACCAGGGAATCTCCATTTCTACATTTTCTTACCTTCATTTCATACAAACTTGTATTAAAAAAGCCTAACTTCACTGCAAACCCACAAGAAAATTCAGCCTAAAGAAGGAGCAGAAGAAAGAAGCAAAAATAAAGTACCTGAAGAGTTACCAGATACACAGAAATTATATCTTTGTCTCACTAATTCAATACTACCACCAAATTATTAACAGTAACTACCAATTTCACGGTTTTATCCACAGCTCACCAGTAAATTCAGTATTCTGAAAAAAAAATTAGTCATGTTTGCTCCTGAGTAGGCTTAGAAAAATACTTCCCATGTCTTGACATCTCTAGTCTCTTGCTTCTCTTTCTTTGCTAAAGGAAAATTAGAGTGTATGGATATACTTCCTGCATTTCCAGCATCTGGCTATAACAGAGGATTCTGGCTCAGGCTGCACTGGGATCCATTTCTACCCCATGACAGCAATCAATTTCAACATGATATCGATAACATAAATTTTTGGGCAGTTAATTCAGTTCAAATGTATCTGTGCCAAGATATCAAGCTGATAATTGATCTCCAGCTTCGTTCTGCAGCATTAATTAAGTTTTAGAAGAGCTTACAGATCAATTTATTTGAGTTAATGCAAATCTGCACCTAGAACAACACGACTCAGATATTTATCACTCTGCTGTGATTCCCTTTTCATGCTTCAGCAATTCAGGTTTACATCTGGTTCAAGTTTTTCTAATCTAAACTAAACCAGCATGAAAAAGCATTTGATTTCTCATTTAGATTCTCAATAGCCTTTTATTACAAAGATAATATCCCTTGTCTGTTTTTAAATGGTGGGATTGTCAGGTCAAAAATAATGAATACAAACGTTGTCACTCCAGAGTTTTTACAAATAATGTAAATTTTATGTCTTTAAAAAATAATAAAAGCAAATTGGGGTTCTTTTCCATGGACAAGATAATGGAACCTTATTTAAATAACATAGACTTGCACATAGTTTCAGCTTTCACTTTAATATTTAGAGGATTTCTAATGTATTTTAATGCATAAGGGCCAGACTAAAATCAGTATTTAGAAAGACTCTGCTGCTGTTGCTGCACTGGGATGAATTGCCTTACACAAGGTGGCTTTTCCAGAGGCTGTACCCAGCCCATGCCTGTTATTCACCTCAAAATGACACGGCAAACTTATTTCACATGGATAAGGGACTTTACAGCAATAAACTGGCAGCTGCCTGGCCCCTCTTGCAGGCAAAACTGCCTCTCCTGTAAGCTCTGTGTGCCTGGGCTCTCCATCAGGGTTCAAATGGCGTGTCCTGGCTTGTTTCAGCCAGTCAGGCCATAATCATGACTAATTTCTTTGCTCTGACGGTATCGACTTCAAAGGCGTTTAAAAGTTGATGTGAAAAATTCCTCGCCATCAGGATCTGACTTGACCTTGCTCTTGCAAAGTCCCTCAGGTGTGGACAGAGATAAAACCAGCTTGCCCCAGATCAAATCAGCTACAGGAGCATCAGTTTTATAGTATTTTCTTAAAATGCAAACGGTGGCTGTTTTCTGGTGGATTTATTGTACAATCACAGAATGGTTTGGGTCGGAAGGGACTTCAAAGCCCATCTTGTTCCAACCCCCTGCCATGGGCAGGGACACCTTCCACTAGCCCAGGTTGCTCCAAGCCCCATCCAACCTGGCCTTGGACACTTCCAGGGATGGGGCGGCCGCAGCTTCTCTGGGCAACATGTGCCTCACCACCCTCACAGGGAAGAATTCCTCCTTAATACCTCATCTAAATCTACTCCCTGTCAGTTCAAAGCCATTCCCCCTTGTCCTGTCCCTCCAGACCCTCGTCCCAAGTCCCTCTCCAGCTCTCCTGGAGCCCCTTTAGGCACTGGAAGGGGCTCTCAGGTCTCCCCAGAGCCTTCTCTTCTCCAATCTCAATTCTCTCAGCCTGTCCTTGTAAGAGGATGTAGGTCCTGCACATGGATCCCTGCCTTACTGAGGCCTTTTGTTACATTTCTGAGTTCAAACAAAGCTTCCATTTGCTTTAATCAGGTGCTAAAGAGTTACAACTACAAATCATCCCTCGATTTTCCCACAACTCCCTTTGCCGAGTCACTGTTTTCTCAGTTTTGTTTCAGACCGTTTAAACACATTTAAAGCTGAACTGGACACAATGACCTTTCAGCACAGCAGGCAAAAATTCCGAGTCCAAGCTTTCCCCTGTAACCCCTGTTTTTACCCAACGTTGCACATTTCCCAAGTGCTCAGTTCAATATTTTGCAGTATTTCTCTGACAACAAATTTGCAGTACAGAGAGGAAAATACTTGCCCATCTCCAAATTTTTGCTGGAGGCAACTTAGATTTATCCTCAACCTCGATTTGATGTAATTTGCTATCGAGCACTATAAAAGGCAGGATAAAAAAGAGTTTGTAAGACATGAACTCTCCCTATTTTTCATGAGAGGATTTTATGTACATTGTGTTATGCCAATGAGGTGTGATTTTTTTGCATAATTAACGGGGCAGGAGACTACTAATTAATCAGATGAGATACAAGCCAGTGGATGGCCCTTTACCAGGAGCAGAGAAAATGGTTGTAAATATTTTCCCTTCTGAAGGCAAGAGTTAAAGGGAGAAAGTTTTCCTGAAGAAATTGGTGAGGTTTTGCCATGTGGTCTTGCCTTTCTATTTCACTACTTGACCTTTTCAGTGGGGTTTTTTTTTTTGTACAGCTCACTCGTCCAAACCCCCATGTAGATTCTGCCCTGTATTGATTTTGTTCATTGTACAAAATGCTGACTGAAGAAGTAGAATAAAACTCCACTCCCCTCAGCTTTTTACAACTGCCATTGGTTCAGGAAGGTCAGGGGAAAATGCCACAGCCCACCCTCCAAATGAGCGGTTGCTTGGGAACTGGAGACTCATTTTCAGACTGTTACATACATCGTGAGCTGCTGTTCAAACAGCTCCGTGGCTCTGGAGAAAGACTGGCAAGACCAGCAAATCCGGGGTTTGGTCACTGATTTTGTGTTTTTCCTATTTGTGATAATTTTAGTCTGGATGTCAGGAGTGTAACTCAAGGGGGCCTCTTTGCTTGTCTATGCAGATCAATTGTCACAGAATCCAACAATGGTTTGGGCTGGAAGGGACCTTAAAGCTCATCTCATTCCACCTCCTGCCGTGGGCAGAGACACCTTCCACTAGCCTAAGTTGATGCAAGGCTCGTCCAACCTGGCCTTGGACGCTTCCAGGGATCCAGGGGCAGCCACAGCTTCTCTGAGCAACCTGTGCCAGGGCCTCCCCACCCTCACAGCCAAGAATTCCATCCCAATATCCCTACTCTCCTTCAGTGTGAAGCCATTCCCCCTTGTCCTGTCACTCCAGACCCTTGTAAATAGTTTCTCTCCATCTTTCTTATGGGCTCCCTTTAGGTCCTGGAAGGCCACAATTAGGTCAACCCAAAGCCTTCTCTTCTCCAGGCTGAACAATCCCAACTCTCTCATCCTTTCCTCACAGCAGACGTGTTCCACCCCATTAATCACCTTCATGGCCCTCCTTTGGACTTGCTCCAACAGGTCCATGTCCTTCCTGTGCTGGGGACCCGAGAGCTGGATGCAGCACTCAACAGAAAATCAATTCCAGAACGTACCACTGCCTGCAAAGCTCCATAATTAACAAGTCCTTCTTTAGCATTCAGCTTGTGGAGTGGGTGGGAAAATAGGTACATTATACAGCACTTTAATCTCCATGAATTAAGCTGCAATTTGTATATCCTACCTGGAATTTGAGCTGGATATTTTTTTCCCCTACACTAGCTTAGCCACAGTGATGGCACAGATTCCCATTCCTATATTTGGTGGGGGTTTTTAGTATGCGGCTTTAAATCTGGGAATAAGATCACTAAAAGCAAAAAAAATGAATTATTGTAGCTTCCTCTGGCTCTAATATCTAAGGGGAAGGACCCTCTTCGAAGCAATAAAGTGTTTTAGAGAGGCATGATGTTCTGAGGGAGATGGTGCAATGCATCCTCTGCTCCTCCTCAGCTACTCCCAAACTGAGGGACAGACGGGAGGAAGAGCCCAAGCTACTCTGTCTTGAGCAAGTTTTTCATGAAAGAACATGTTATACCAAAAGAATCAGCAAAGAGAGAATCCTTGCCTTTTTCCTCCTCCTAAATTATAGCTTTCTTTCTTGGAGAGGAAAACGTGGTTCCCTGCCCACGGCAGGGGGTTGAACCTCCTTTAACATCCCTTCCAATCCAAACCATTCCGTGATTCTTGTTTTACAATACAAAATATTCTGGGGGGCTTTTTGCATTGTAGACTATAAAAAGTTGCTCTATTCTTCGAGCTTTTATTGACAATTTTCTCCCTCTGGAACAAAGGACTAATTTATATTTTCCTATTGCTAGGCACTTTTTTACAGTGCTTGCACAACTGTAGAAAACGGGCACCACAGCATTATTTTTATGTCTGGTTACTCGATTATTGCCAGAAGAATAAGCTGTTTCAGAGATGTCTTTCAAAGTAGGTCAGGACAGAACAATATAAGCAAGTAGTCTGTGAGTACCTTTCCAAAAATAAGTGATGTACCCTGATTCGAGCGAGGTTCTGGGTGTCTGAAGACCTCATTGGCTATAGCACTGGAATTAGAGGAATATTAATAAGGAGTGTAAAACTAATTACTTCAGCTCCCTGCTCTGGAGCTGTAGATGCTGCTGACAGATGAGCAGGGGTGAAGCAGCAGTTGTGATGGTAAAGGTGATAGAATTTAGAATATTTTGTTCTCTGGTTCTGATTATTTAGGGGACATTCATCTCCTTCCTTGTCCGGGACAGTCTGTTGATAAAGCCACCCAGTGAGATGCTGAAAGATTTTACTAAGATATTGACTGACGTTGGGGTGGATACTTTTTCTTTTAAACTTTGGAGTGTCATTGGGCATTTTAGGATCTCCACAGATGTGAGCCTTGGTCTCTCTCTGCTTCAGTTCCCTGCCTGTGAAATAGATTAATCACGTTTATTCATCTCACAGGAGCATTGTGTAAATTCATACATAAAAAGATTGTCAGATGTTCCTGTACCATTTAACGGGAAAATATGGGTACCTAAAATAAACATCTGAAAGCCTTCCTGTCCAGGGCAGAGAAACACAAAGAATACTTTTCCATGCCAGCAGCCAGCAAGTAATTTTGAGTGTGAGTAATTCTTCCCTTCAGAGACAAGCACCAAACACATCCTCTGAGCTGTAAATTTAGCTGGAAATGTGTAGTTATCAAGTGCTGCACCAAGTCAGGGGGCCCACAGGCTGATCTTGCTCATTAATCCAGCATTTGGCACAAAAGGGATCAGAAAACAGCATGTTTGTTTAATTGTTTTTTTACTCTGGTTCCTTTCAAGTCCATCCTTTCCCATTAATGGTGGTCTTTAAAGCATTTGGAGCCCAGGCAGACACCGGGAATTAATTCCCCCAGGAATGGGGTTTGCTGGCACCAGTGTTGCCAAGGCTCACCTTGGCAGATGTGTTCCTAAAATCATGCTCCTGCAAGTGAGTGACTGTACTCTGGCCTTTGCTTTCCTGTTCTTGTTTTCCCCTTTATTTATTTTTTTTTCCCTTTATGATAAAAAACTCTTCCAAGCCTCGACAGCTGTGTGCGTGCTTCCAGGTTTTTTGATTAAATGCATCCCACACACTCAAACCCCAGAGAATAATTAATAAGGCTTCATTTATTATACATCTGCATACATATAATTATCTTAACCCCCTGATTTTTGAGCCAATAACTTTTTTTGTTGTCCTGATGGTGATTTTAATGGAATTCTTCCTCTTGCTTTGCACTTCAGCTACAGCTTTATTGCAAATGGAGGAAGGACAAGGAACTTAATTTTATCTGTAGAACAGCACTGCAGAGCCAAGAATATCAGCTAAAATCTCTATTTACATTTCTGCAAACTTAAAATGAGAATTTTGTGCGGCTAACAATTAATAGAGGGTTTTATTGGGGAACTGTGTTGTCAGTTTTTTGTATTAGAGCAACACAAAGGACTTCAAGGTCCTGGAAGTCTGAGTGAGACTTAATTAGGCTGAAAAGCTCCTTGCTGGAGTAGCTTTTCTCATGTCCACATGAGGATTAAGCCAATGACACCCTGGTACTGTGGCTTTTAAGAGGCTCCTTTACTATGAAGCAGCATTATCTAACTTGTCTGGAGCTTTCACCAAGTTCCAGCTCATTGTGAACATTTCTATTCAATTATCAGCAATATCTCAACTTTTCAATATTCAAAAGACTCGTGGAAAAGCCATTTACTCTTCTGTTCCCTCCCCGGCTCCTCAATTCCTTCCCAATCCCTCCCGGCCAGAATGAAACCAGGAATCAAGAGAAGAGGTCTCAGCTTGGGGATGTTTTGCAGCAAAGTCCTTCCTTACCTTGTCAAGTGAAATAATCATTGCACTGTCAAGCAAATGACATCTCCTGTTTCAGCCCTCCAGCTGTTTGATTTAGCAGGGGACTTGTGTAATTCAGCAACTCCCCCTCTCCTTGCATCCAGCAGCCCACACGTGCGGGGCTCATCCCACAGGATGGGCTGAGCCAAGAGGAGATTTCTCAGAGGTCACTTCGCTGAGTTTTGAGGCAATTTTCTCTTTTGCTGCTGATATTTTCGCATCAGCCCTTTCTCTGCTGCTCAAATGTAACCAGCGAGCGGAGCAACGATCCAGCTGCAGGTGAGGACCTGCACCCACCACCCAGCCCAAGGATCCCACGGCTGTGTCCTCACTGCTCCAGCAGCTCATCCAGCCAAGGCCACTAAACCTGGAGACGCAGATGAATGGACCTTTCAGCACCAGCGGGTCGTGCCTGCGGAGTGCTGCACTACCCCTCAGGACGGAAGGTGGGCTGATGTTTGGAAAGTGCTCTGCCCCCACCATCAACCCAAACGTCTTACAAAATGCGTCTTTTCCTTTTTTCCTTTGCCAAAGGTCTTTTTTTCCCCAGCCTTAACTTTAAATAGGAACAAGAAGGAAGTAAGAATAAATAGCCTTGACTTAAAATAATAAGAAGACTTTAAATAAGCTTTCAGATTTCCCCTGCATTTGCTTCTTTCAAAATAAAAATCTACAAAACCTCACCTTTAAAGTACAGCATCCCTTTTTTTTTCTGCCAAATAAGGAAAAGGAACATTTTTGCACACACAAAAAAGCATACACATAATTTCAATCCCATTTATCAGTAAATGTTCTGTAGCAACACATGCCTATATTGCTTTTTAGTCCTATCAGACAAGGTATTAGCAAAAATTACCATTGCATAGGTACTTGGGAAGAGCTTCCAGGTCCTCACTGCAGCATCTGACGAGTTGGGATTGTCGGTGGCCCACTTGAGTGCCGAATTGAGATACTTAAGGAGCTCTTTCCTTTCTTAAAATAGCCTTTCCAGGTGTCTTAAACTGAGATAAGTATGCCCAATAATTTATCTTCAAAGAGTTTGGCCACTCAGTGTGAATTTTTATCATCCAGCACAAGTAAAATAACTTCCCAGTAATTCCTGTGGCTGGTGGATTAGCACTGACTTCCTCCTGAATAGTGCACTGAAGGCAGGTCTCCTATCCTGACCACTTCATACCAAGATTAAAATGACTTGAAACCTTTCATTCTTTGACACTGAGAAGAAAATTTATGACAAGCCTGAAGTCTAAAGAAAGGTCATTTGTACATCTCTGAGCAAGTCCCTCCCCAATAAGGGCTCTGCTGCCTTTCAAAGAGACACAGAAAGGTCTTTGAGTGCCTGTCATCTCTCAGAATAACAGCATCAATATGCAGGGAGGTTAATGCCTCACAAAGGACTTGGAATCTGCATATTACATTTATCAAAAGATGTGTAAATGAGCCATATAGGAGTCTCCGACAATGCCTTGCATAATTTATCCCGTGTACAATAAAGAGCTGATCAGATTTCACGCATGTTTACTTTTTGAAAGATAACTGCCGGAGTGTTTGAAGGAGCTGTGGAATACAAATATGGTTCGAAGTAATGTGTTTATCTACCTGACATTTTAATCTTGAAAACTTTCTTATTCTCATTGTTTTGACAAAGCGATTCCCCTTTGTGAGAGTAATCTCTCCCAAACACAAGAGGACTTGCTTTGTTTCAGACATACAATATATCTGAGAGTTTATTAGATATGCAGGAGTGAAACAAAAGGCCCATAGTAACAGCATTTATATTTCTGATACGGTTTATTTTCTTTCTAGAACTTTGAAGGAGAGGAAAATTAATTAAATCTGAAGTGAGATGCTGAAGTTTTAGAAATACTGTTTCATAACTCAGTGGCAACGTGCAGAGCCTCGGGCTGCAATCTTGCTCTTGGAGCAAGGTCCTTGACAAGTCAAGTTGGGCCCTTGTACATCCATTTCCTTCTCCACGGTGGCAAATAGCTCCTAATTTTAACTAGCTCGCATTCATCCTCTCAGTCTGAGTATTAGCTAAAAGAAAAATGCAATTGGAACTTTTTATAGTTCAATTTCACATGGCTGAGACATCAGTTAGAGTGTCCGAGGCTTCTACCAGGATCTAAACATTTCGATTTCAACAGATGGACTTTTCCCCCCATAATTCTGAATTTACCTTTACCTTGTATTTCCTGGTTGTTATGTCTTTGTTCTCCAGTGTCTGGCGGGTGCAGGTGAAGCTTTTCGGTTTTTCTTTTTCAGTTATTTTCCAAAAGCTTCATTCTCACCATATGAACATTTCCATATCCTGCACAAGAGGATCGGACCCACTGTTTCCTGAGCACACCTTCAATATCACTGGAAGACTCTTCCGCGTAATAGTTTCCCAAAGCCTTCATGCCAGAGGGAATCCTGTTACTGTCAGGAAGCTCAGCAGAGGAACAGACGCCTCTTTGTTTTCAGTTCAGGTGCTGAAGGCTCTTTGGAGCTGCTGTTCAACTCACTCATTTGACCTCCCCGCCCAATTCCTTTCAAACTGTGAGATCAGGTTTTCAAGCCTGGTGGATTTGGAGCTCCAGAGAAAGATTTTGGCGTGCAAAAGCCTCGTCCCCAGCGTGACCCTGCCCTCCCAAGTCCTCGGGAGCATCGGTGAGCCCACGTTTCACCCCTTGTTTGTGGGGCTGCTCCATTGTCCCACGGTTATCAGGTATCTCCCACCAGTCTGGTTTCAAAGGCATGACCTTATTTCACGCTTAGAGAGTCTGAAATCAAGTATCCAACTGCAAAGCAAGTAGCTGTTCTTTTCAGCCTCAAAATTCTGGTTTTAAATTATTCTTAAATGTCTTCTAGAGAGTCTACAGAGCACTGGAGTTCTGCAGAACTCTTTTCTTTAACTGGATTGACACGTGAGCCTGCATATATATATATATATATATTTACCATAAAACCCCTCTCTTTTCTTAATTTCATCAGCCTCACAAGACTGTGTCTTTCCGCTTGTGTTATGCCAAAGCAAAGAGTGACAGCTTCAATAGGTCCAGAGAAACAAGCCCTAAGAGATTGTTGTGGTAGGAAAGATGTAGGGACAAACTAGGGACAAGCAGGGCCTGTTGTGATAAGAAAAGGTGCAATGGCTTCCCACTGCCAGAGGGCAGGGCTAGATGGGATATTGGGAAGGAATGCTTCCTTGTGAAGGTGGTGAGGCCCTGGCACAGGTTGCCCAGAGAAGCTGTGGGTGCCTCATCCCTGGAAATGTCCAAGGCCAGGTTGGACAGGGCTTGGAGCAACCTGGGCTAGTGAAAGGGTGTTGGAACTAGATAATGTTTAAGATCCCTTCCAACCCAAATCATTCTATGATTCTATGATTGCACAAAGAAAGGTCACAGCAAAAAACCAGACAGGTTAACCCTTGGTTAACACTGTGCTGCTGAAGCTGGTTAGGGACATTTGTTTGTTTAGATGAACCAGGACTTTGTTGCCTGCTGTAGGACACAAACTCTCCTTCAGCATCCAGAAGTGCTGCTCTGGCTGAACTTCTGGGAGGGTTGTCCAAGGCTTGTGGCCATTGGAACTACAGAGGAGAATTCAGTGCTAAATCCAGGCAGATTCACTTAAGCAAGTGAGATAAAAATAAACAGACACGGTTTAAAGGGCCTGTCAAAAAATCTTAAAAAAAAACAATCAAAAAGCCAAGTGAGAGCCAAGTGAGTCAGCGTTTACCTTTCCCAGCCTTCATTAGGTGAAACTGGCTTCCTTCAAACACAGCCACCACCTCCTTCCCATGGATCATCTCATTCTCCTGTTGCAAGTCTTATACCTCTTTTTTTTTCCCAGGAGACATGGGAACTGGGGTATAAGTAGCATTTCTTCGTCCGTTCACAAATGCTCACAAATGTGTCCACTTAATGTAGTCACATGGCTTGAAAAATGCCAATCACTCCTGTCAAATAGATTTATGCTACAATATGAACATGTCAGTAAGTCTTCATCTTTAAAAAAGAAAATCAGACTTCATGAGGAGAAGTAGAATGACCTGAACTGGCAACTACAGAAACCATACAGAGATAATGCTGTCCCAGGAGGCAAATTTATTTCTCATCCAAATTTAGATGGCCTGTTAAGGTTTGCAGCTTCCTCCTCCAGACTGATTCAGTGGGAGATCATCCTTCCAGGTTGCATACAAACTTGGAGCTTCCGGATAACGCACGAGAGATTACACTGAACATGTATTATATACATTAAAAATAAACCCCCGTTGAGGCAGGATCCCTGAAACGGTTGCCTTTTATGTGAAAAAACTGCTACAACAGTGTTTTATTCCGGGAGCCCAATTGCCTCTGTGTGAGTCATCAGAGGAGTTAAGTCAGCGAAAACATTTGTGATAATACAATGAACCAGCAGAACAAGTTTTTCCACAATGAATGTATTCAGACAAGGCCTGTGTGCTTACACACAGCAAACCCAGGGCGTGCTCACAGCGAGCTGCAAGATTTGGGGCAGGTGTATGTCTTGATGCAGGAAGATGTTGGGCTATTCCAGGCTATTTTCCATGCTAGAATTGAAACTGGCCTGGGAAAACCAAGCAAACAGATGAAAATACAACTTCGCAGCAACAGGTCATTTGAATGGAGAGAAACATTAATTCTGTTCCATAAAATTAGCAGGTTGATGGTGTTAAAATCCTGGGATTTCAGTGCTAGAACAGTGGAGGAGAAGATCCCTTCCAGTGTGCAGTGTGTTTGGGGATTGTAGCTTTTGCTACCAAAGAAAATCTGCTTTTTCTGTAAAAATTATTAATTTATAATGTAATTTCTGTAATGGCACTGTGCTTCTGTCTGTTAGGAATGACGTAGCCTGGCCCCGAGGTGCCCTTGGACCAAAGCTGGCATCCTGATTTATTTCAGAAGGGTGTCCAGGGAAAGGAAAGAGTTTTCCTGCCCCTTGGGAGCTGATGAGACTCTTACTCCCCTGCTTTTTACACACTAAATTCCCAGGGTTGGCTGCTCCCTGTGGCCCTTTCCCCTCCGTGCTGATGGAAAGGTTTTCCCGGGAGCTGTGAAATGCAGTGTTTTGTTCTGCTCTAATTATGTTCTGGATCCTGGGCGGTGTTTCCGGGCTATGTCCGTATGTTCCTACTGTCTGAGGAAACCAGCCAAGTGCTAACGTCGGACAAGGAGCAGGGAAGAGACATCAGATCAAGGATTTGTTTTGTTCCTGAAATGAAGGGACATACTGGGCTGTTGAAGCCCAGCCGTGTGTGAGGGGCAATTGCAGCCTCAGTGGAGAGAGGAGGTTTGTTCATAGAAATCACCATAACCTCTCAGCAAGTTAAATAAGCTCTGGGTAGGGTGCAGAGTGGGATGGGTTGCCTTTTTCCTGTGCATTTCATGGAATATTCCCCATCTCTGGAAGTGTCCAAGGCCAGGTTGGACGGGGCTTGGAGTTACCTGGGCTAGTGGAGGGTGTCCCTGCCCATGGCAGGGGGTGGGATGAGCTGGGTTTTAAGATCCTTTCCAACCCAAACCATTCTGTGATTCCATGATTCTCCCTGGGATATCTGTGCTCTGACTGCAGCAGCAGCCTGGTGCTCCTCAGGCACTTATGGTATATCCATCCCAGGGGTGGCCAGGGGTGGCTGAGGGCCACTGCTTTAGTTTCTAGTTCTTCTGCACCTGAACTGCACCAAAAGAATATATGGACTTCCAAACTATTCCCTGTCTTTCCCTGTGAAAGAAGATCATACTCACTAAGTTATCTTTTAGTGTATAATCAATGTATTTAAGCTCCACTGCTCAGGGATTAATGTAGTCTTGTTCTCTTGCAACGCAATAGGACTTGCAATATTTAATATGCATTTAAGCATTTAAAAAACAAATTATTTCAAAGAATAAAATAACCACAGGTACTCTATTATTATCTTATTTTCTGTCTATCTATCTATCTATCTATCTATCTATCTATCTATCTATCTATCTATCTATCTATCTATCTATTTTATAATGAGATTAACATTCAGTGCTATGAAAGATCTTCCACTGCAGGTGATGCTGTGTTCCTGCGCTTACCTTTATTGGGCTGTGTGGATCCAATAAAACATTAAATGTCAGGAAAATAGATTACTCTGAATTCACGAACTTATAACTTAGTTTCTTTTGAAATTCTGATGACATGCAGTTTTTTACTCCTAGGTACGTCATGGGCATAGTCAGGTATGTGGCTTCATACAATTTGAATGTTACTTACAGTTATTTAATTGCTGCATCAGCCAAAAGTTTCTTCAAGCCTCCCCAGACCTGCTGGGAAACGACAAGTCCTTGCTTTTTCCAAGAATCATAATGTGAATCAGCACCTTCTCACATCATGGGGCTCAAGGTACCAAAACCCAAGAGACAGAGAGAAGGGATAGACATTAATTTCCATGAAAGGCCATGAACTAACTCCTCCTTGGCTTGTTGGATTCTCTTCATGATTGAAATCCCGATGCATCTTCTGAGGAAAAGTAATGGCTCCTTGTCAGATAAATACACTGTGAACAGCTCCAGTGTAAATTACTATCATAAAATCAGAGTCACTTCCTATTTTTCCTGCTTGCATTTGCCTGTTAAAGAACAGGAATCTTTTAAAACTTCTAATGCTTTCAGAATTCTGAATAGAAAAGGGGGAGATTTTATCCCCTGGAGAGGATCAGCCATAAACACTAAAACCACTGAGCATTCTAAAACAAAGAGATAAGAAGAGCTTTGCTCTCACTGCTCTTGTGTGAAGCTTCAAGGGAATTCAGCAACAGTCATTACTCTATTTAGGAGTTTTATTGTTTGACTTTGGTCTGAAAATACTTTACTTTTGCACCTCTCACAAGGATTTTCCTTGAAAGATTCTGCAAATCACCAAAAATCTCTGGGAAAAACAATGTCCTGTTTTGAATCTCTGAAAAAGTTTTCTCTTCCTGAAACAATTTGGAGCATATTACGAATCCCAGGATGATAAAATGATTCTGTGTTTGCCCTCCTTGGACAAAGGCAGCTCTGTGCCAGGGAAAGAGCCAGTTGTGCAGATGGGGCGGCAGAGGATGACTGTTCCCTTCCCAAAAGCAGGGTTGGGATCACAGCTCGTGTTGTGCTGCCCCTGGTCACTGGGAAAACAACTGCAGGAATTCAGATCCAGCTGCTCTCGGTTGCTTATGTTTGCTCTGAATTAATATTATGTCATAGTGGGTTTGGGTTTGGATTTGGGGGCTGATGAAATGCAGAGGGAGGAGCCAAATGAGGCGTTGGAGCTTCCCGGTCACAAAACAACCTTGTTCAACTCCCATCAAAGCACCTCATTGAATCCCAGAACTGGCCACAGCCCTTCACATGATGAAAGCAATGAAATGGCTCTTAAACCAGAAATTTGGCCTCAAAATTATTTAGTTACTCTTAATGAATCAAAACTAACCTATAAACCCACTGATTTTCGGTGCTTTTAATCACATTTTTTGTTCAAAAAGGAGGAGGCACTCTTTATTAGCACTCATGGATTTAATTTTGTAAACTGCTTTAACCATTGCTGGTCTGAGTGCATTTAGAACATGCACACACGTACCAAAAATGTCACCCAGCCTCAGGTTTACAAAGTCTTTCTTGCTAAGAATAACACTTGACACATTGAGACATTAAGTTACAGCAAGTAAGGGCAGAAGACAGAATCCCACCACTCACAGATCTTCACTATTCCACCTCAAAAGAATGAAAGAGAGTAGGTTTAGATTAGATATTGGGAAAAATTGTTCCCTGTGAGGCTGGTGAGGCCCTGGCACAGGTTGCCCAGAGAAGCTGTGGCTGCCCCATCCCTGGGAGTGTCCAAGGCCAGGTTGGCCGGGGCTTGGAGCAACCTGGGCTAGTGGAAGGTGTCCCTGCCTGTGGCAGGGGGTTGGAATCAGTTGATCTTTAAGGTCCCTTCCAACCCAAACCATCCTGTGACTCCATGAAAAGGAAGGAGTATTTATTAAAATTGTAATGAAATGGAGGAAACTGATGGACCAGCCTGTGCAGAAAACACGAGAAAATGAGGCCAAAGTAAAGTAGGAAATACAGCTGTGATCTGTTAATTGAATTAGAAATTCACACACTCTGAATTCATCTCATCTCATTAAAATAAATACATCTATATCAATTAGAAAAATTCTGTTGCCTACAAAGGGAATCACTCCTGAGGTCACTCAAGCTCTGCCTCCTGCCTGTGTATTGCACCTTGGCCAGTGTCAGTAATTTCAGAGACCTTTTAGTTGCCATGTCATTTTATAAAGAGCTTCCCTCTTTGGTTGTAGACACTTAACTTACTGCAAGAGTGATTTAATTTAAAATTAATTCAGTCTTGTGTGTAGTAACATTAATCACAATGACTTTATTTGTTACAAAACAGGATAGGGTGATTAAATTCACTTGCATTTCATTCTAATTCAAAAATTAAACCAAACAACGACTTTAAGGATTGTTTTTATTTATGGTGCTGGATGTTCTAAGGTTATATGTCAAATATTTGGGTAAGAGGAGAATGAATTCTGATATATATGTCCATTAGGAATTTTATCTTGCCGTTTCCATACCATTTCCTTGTCACATTTGGTATGTTGTAATCATCACAAAGCTTTGCTTAGGGTATATTTTAATCATTGTCATGACAGAAGCTTATTCTTTCCTATGTCCAATTTACAGGGAAAGATCACAGAATCGTAGAATCATGGAATGGTTTGGGTTGGAAGGGACCTTAAAGCTCATCTCATTCCACCCCTCTTTGAAGGGCAGCGACACCTTCCACTAGACCAGGTTGCTCCAAGACCTATGCAGCCTGATGGATGAGGCTTTACTTGTGATGGCACGAGTAATTCCAAGGAAACCCTTTCTGTTTTTCATTGACAATGTATAATTTTTCTTTTTTTTTAAGGATCAGTGTCTGCCCTACCTCCACATTTGCATATACAACAGTCCTGTACATGGGTTACAGCAGAACTGAGCTGACACGTGGGTGTTCCTGACATCAAGAGAGGGAGAACCAGCTCTCTGTTGTTTTTATCAAAACATTTAGATAAAATATTGTGCAGCTGTCATCATGTTTAAGAAATTCTTAAAACACTGATTCTTAAAACAGGCTCTCCATGTAACCTTTAAAGCAAAATAAGTTGTAAAGAGCAGCAAGGATGAAAAATGCCAGAAGTAACTAATGCTAAGAAAAATAAGCTCCTCTGTGCTGGACTGCCTAGAGTGACTTGATTGATAGGACAAAAGCAAGTGTTAGACAAGATAATATAAAAGTAGAGCTTAACCTTATTAATCAGATTAAAAAAAAAAACAAAACATGAAAAGCAGAACACATTCAGAGACTGAGAAAAAAACACATAAAATGCAGACAGAGTTGGTCCCCCTGGCAAGAAATTGGACAATTTTCAATTGGGCAGTTCCTGAAGATGGAATTATTGAATTATTGCTGCTGATCACGCAAGGGTGCCGGGGACTGGATGAGCACATTCCTTTTCTAGTTAAGGAAAGGGCTGGCCCTTGGGGTAAATAATCTATTTTCCCTATGCAGAATAGTTGTGGCTGCCCCATCCCTGGAATTATCCAAGGCCAGGTTGGACGGGGCTTGGAGCAACCTGGGATAGTGGAAGGTGTCCCTGCCCATGGCAGGGGGTGGAATGAGATGAGCTATAAGGTCATTTCCAACCCAAACCATCCTATGATTCTATGATTTAACTTGTGCCGTTTTATCAAGTTTTACCCTGAAATAGCATCTCTCAGGGTTACAATGTCCATGGAGCATCACATTTTGAAGCCAGTATGTCCAGCTGGAGTGAGGCACAGACCTGACCCATCCTACCTGGGGGCTTCTGTCCATTACTTGGCCGAATTTGCCCTGCTGATGTGAAAATGAGGGAACTGTTCTGTTAAGAGTTTTGCTCCATTTGAGAATCCAGACTTGGCCACAACACCCCCATCTTGTTCACATACGGGGTCAATCCCTGAATGGGACTGGATCTGGGAGTTAAAGGACTGAGGAGCATCACAGGGCTCTGGTTGCCACAGCATCAAGTCATGGTTTCCTCTCAATGATTTTAATCCGTGCAAAAACGGTGGTAGAGCTGTTCCAGCAGCTTTCCTTGTCTACACGGTCTGTGTTGCAAAGTACATGTAAAAATGATTTGCAGCCATCCGCCGTGGGAGCAGGTTCACGTGTACAAGCATTGCACCAGCAGCACTTTTCCCTGTAAGCCAAACAGGCTTCAGTTCATGTGTTTAGCAGCAGAAAATAGCTGTTGTGCATCAGTGGAGGGATTTCTCCCTGGGCAGGGTTGAAAGTTTGTGTTGCTCCAGCTCCTCGAGTGCCTGAGCCCTGGAGGGAAGAGGGTTTGAAACCACCCCTGCCTTCCGGCATAGCTGTTTCTTGACTTTCATTTGCTCCAGATCAAACTCTTGCTCTTCTCTGATTTAAGCTGTTTCTTAGAAACATGTTGTGCATCATGTTTTGGGAGATTAACCCATTTGCCAGTATTCAGAGCAGCAAACACTTCTTGTACTGTGTGTTCTCTGAACTCAAACCAGTGTTTGCAGCTCAGAGAAATAATTAGGTAAGTAGTTTGTGAGTTAATTTCGACCCCAGCATGATAATATATACTATTTTTTTCCAATCTCCTTTTATGCCTTGCCTGAAGTCCGACTTGACAGAAATTCATTGAAATGATGAATAAAATAGAATTAATTTTTCATCTCATGCATAGCTAGTGTTTATGCCTTTTTGCCACGAGATGCTGTTGAGGCTGAGTTTAATATGATTTAATGAAGACACTTCCAGAGATGGAAAAACATTTGAAAATACATTAAGCATCCTTAAACAGAACTTCATTCTATGTCAAAATAGCTGTGTTAGGAAGAAAACCCATGGGTCACACCAAGGGTGCTTGTCATGGCCCACGATGGCCATGGCCAGTTACTCTCAGTGTCATTTGAAATGGGACCTCTTTGGTCTTTCTTTGGTTGAGAAAATCTCTTTCTAAAGAAAAATAAACCAGCAGCTGACATCAGTGCTACAGGAGATTTGTCTCCCTACACGTTAAGATCTCGGTTGGACTCGATGACCTTGGAGGCCCTTCCCAACCTTAATGATTCTGCGATCTTGTTGGAAGATACTTAAGCACCAAACAAATCAATGAAGATTATTTATATGCTGAAAAAAATGCTGCAACGGAAATAAAGCTATGAATATCCTACATTTTTATTGTGTGGATGATCTGTATCTGGCTTATTTTTTTCATGACTCATGAAGCATGAAAAACAGGAGAATAATGTGTGTACACAGTTGAGAAATTATAGCACACAGGTCAGTCAAGAGGATTGTCTTTAGCTCCACTGTTATTTATATAGAAATAAAATCAAACATAAACTTATGTATCACATTAGAGTTTGTTTTCTTTTGGATAACAGACCATAAAAATATAGATTTATCAATATACAGCAAGGTATACCTTGCCAAAGCAGGTATGGATTTAGACATTAGGATCAATGGCCAGTCAAAAGGAAGATCAGTGTTTAAAGAGCATTTAAATGCCCGTATTATATGAAAAATGACAGGAAAAAAAAGCAGATAAAGGCTCAGGAAACTGGTGGAACTTTGTTCCCGTTATAACTACATTTCAACATCTACTTGAAGAGAGGATACCTTGAAGCATGAATGTAAAATCACTTATTCTATAAACTGTAGGATCAAAACCTAGAAGTTCTTTTTAATCTGTAACAAATTCCTAGTTTTATTATAGGGTATTGTCCAAAGGAGAATTTTTATATTGCTTTGAAAGCATTTTCCAGCCAGTGCAGTAGAGAGCCAAGGGTGCAGGGTTATGGTAATTAAATCACAGAGCCACAGAATGGTTTGGGTTGGAAGGGACCTCAAAGATCATCTTGTTCCAACCCCCTGCCACGGGCAGGGACACCTTCCACTATCCCAGACCACTCCAAGCCCCTTCCAACCTGGCCTTGGACACTTCCAGGGATGGGGCAGCCACAGCTTCTCTGGGCAACCTGTGCCAGGGCCTCACCAGCCTCACAGCCAAGAATTCCTTCCCAATATCCCATCCATCCCTGCCCTCTGTCAGTGGGAAGCCATTCCGCCTTGTCCTGTCTCTCCATGCCTTGTCTAAAGTCCCTCTCCAGCTCTCTTGGAGCCCCTTAGGTACCCCATCTTCACAGGGGAGCCCTCTTATGTGGCTGAGTAGTTTTAATACTAGTGGAGTAGCAGGTCTGACTCTGCTCATTCCAAGGCCATTCAATGTATGCAACTTATTATTCAGCAAATCACACAAAACTCCCGCTTTTTCCTATTAAGAATCCCTGTTATTAACTTCAAATACTTCCCCTTATACCTTTATCACTTTTAAACTTGATTTTTATACTCAAATACTCTTATATACTTTATATATATGCACACTTAAATACTTTTATAGATGTATATATACTTATATGTACGTATACTTAAATAATCAATATTTAAGGCCTGAATCAGACAATAGTAACAACTGAAGTAGTAAGAGGATGAGGACCAAGCTTACCTATTGATACCTCTCTATCCTGTGTTTTACCAGATTCCTTAAGCATAATGTATTTTCTCAGAAATTGATTTTTTGAAGTAGCTGTGATAAAAAATAACCCATCTTTCCCTACAAGAATATTCCGTTCCCATAACTTCCTTTGAAAATATTCCTTGCATCAAAACAAGTACTTAAAATTCTTAAGTAACAGTGAGGCTCCCTTTGGATTACTCATTTTTTTATTGGCAATGTACTCACTGATTTCAGCAGGGCTTTGTGTGGCTTGAAATGGTATTTGAGAACCCTCCAAAATAATAGGAGTATAATGATGGGCTAATCATTATAGTCTGTAACTGTGATTATATTCCAGTTGTCATTTCACCTTTGGACTGGGGTTCACTTTATAACCTACTTGGCAGGCTCCAGTTAACAAACAAAAAATAATTCCTTTTCTGGAGAACTAATCACAGGTTTTAGCCTTTCTTAAGTGTCTGAAATGGATTTATTTACAATCCAGTTATTCCATTTCTTCTATCATGAGAGATTTCTCTCCTCAGCTGTGCCCTTCACCCAGCAGCAGATAAGGGGTCCCTGTGACAGAGCTCTTGTGATGGAGCAGGACTGGGGGCTGTGATAGCAGCACTGACTGATTCTGCACTGAAGGGATGCTGCTCATCTGCCAGAGTGGCAATCAATCCACAGGAAGGCCTGCCATGGAAATCACTTCTATTTTGGTAAGGGGTTTTTTTGTTGGTTTTTTTTTTTTTTTCATGCTCTGCACAGAATTCTAAAAGCTCATTATGGAAATGAAAAATTAGCACAGACTTAATTCTGTGCTTTTTCGAATTGAGCTGTCCCCCATCAGGGACAGCACACAGCACACTGAGTAGCAGCAGCAGCTTTTTGGGATCCTTGCTCAGAAATGGCTCTGGGAGTTGAAGGATAAATATCTTCTCTGGAGAGTCATTGCTCTGCAAGTGCAATGAAAAAAATATGGAGAGCGACCAGAGGTACAAAGCAGAAAGAACAGACCTGAACTGATCCCTTGAAACTGGACCTGAACTGATCCCTTGAAACTGGGCTTAGAAAGTTGGAAAATGTTTACACACACATGCAATGTGGTTGTTTTAGTTAGTACAAATGTGTTTTGGTTTTAAGGTCCATCTGATTATACACCTGGTTTTCCTTGGTGTGTTGGCCACTGTGTTTACTTGGCCTGCAGCATTTTCTTAATCACCTCTAAGGATAATTGATTTTGACCTTTATTTAATGCCAAAAATTGACTTATCTGCAATCCTCTTATTCTCCTTTGAACGTTTCTGGAGCTCTCATTCCTCTTTTGTGCCTCATCAAAGTACCCCTTACTCAAAATGACCACATGTTCTCATCTATCCATAGATATATGAGATAGATATGTATGAATATGGATATACTTTTCAGAAAAGAGAAGGAATTGAAGTTATCTGTATAAACCAGAGAGAAACTCAGTCTATCAGATAAGCTCACAAAAGCCAGCCATGCATTCAAAATCTTCATGGGTCGTTTAATAATTAACTGGATTCTAAAAAGCTGGTTGATGTTGTTTTTCAGCTCAAGAGCTTGTGCTTATTTTAGGCACAGTTTAGCCGGTTTGTTTCGGAAGAGGAAACACTAAAACATAACCTGGAGTCTTTTTGCTTCCCTGTGGAAAGAAAAGTCTTGGAATCATTAAGGTTGGAATAGACCTCAAAGATCATGAAGTCCAACCACGTGTGTTTTCTGACCCTGAAGGACAGAGCTGGAAGGGACCCGTAAGGATCATCCAGCCCAGCTCCTGGCCCTGCACAGGACACCTCAACAATGCCCCCTGAGAGAATTGTCTAAACACTCCTTGAGCTCTGTCAGCCTTGGTGCTGTGCCCACTGCCCCAGGGAGCCTGTTCAGTGCCCAACCACCCTCTGGGGGAAGAACCTTTTCCTAATAAGAAGATTTATTTAATTTATAGATTTCTTTACATATTTTTTAAAAAAAATAAATTAATTAGAGTAAAAAGACAATTGAAATTTAAGCATATTTTTTCGGCTTATTCTTTAAATATGATTCCTATTTGTTGAAAACCCACAAACCATTAAATATCTGCAAGGAAAAGAACTCAGTATGTTAAGCTGATGAGTTACATTTTAAAACCTTACTTTAAAACATAACCCACAGTTATGATCAGTGTGTGCTTAATCTGTGGTCTGTGCACGCACCCCTTGAAGAAAGGTTTCCCTTCACTGTAATAAGCACTATTGTTGAAGACAAAAAGTGATGATCAGAAGTAGCTGAGGAAAGCCCATTTCGGTGGGACATTACCAGGTGTCCTCCATGGTGAGAGAAGGGCCTGTCCCTTCACCCAGCAAGGTCAGAAGAAAGCGCCTTCCAAAACTGAAATCTCTCTTCCTGCCCCAAGTCACTGTTTCCTGATCAAATGCCCTTCGTCTTGATCAAATGGCATCACTTCCCAGTTTCCAAATTTGCTATTAGAAGCTTTTAATTCCTGTAAGTGCAGGGGAGTAGAAGGTAATACGCAAAATGCTGCCGCTATGAATAGTTCAGCAATCCAAGTGCAGGTCCCGGAAAGGCCTCCTCAAACACGGGATACAGGAGAGAGAGGAAGGTTTAAATTCCTTTTGTCAGCCCAGCTTAGGCCCTCAGCTTTTCTTTGGGCTTCAGTGGGATGTATCAGTGGTTGACTATCTCTACACCTCTCCACTTGTCTGTGCCTGTCGTAGAAGAGTTTGGGTTGGAAAGGACCTTTAGGGTCCTCATCTCATTCCACCCCCTGCCATGAGCAGGGACACCTTCCGCTATTCCAGATTGCTCCAAGCCCTGTCCAACCTGGCCTTGGACACTTCCAGGGATAGGGCAGCCACAGCTTCTCTGGGCAACCTGTGCCAGGGTCTCACCACCCTCACAGCTAAGAATTCCTTCCCAATATCCCATCTAACCCTGCCCTCTGGCAGTGTGAAGCCATTCCGCCTTGTCCTGTCACTCCATGCCTTGTGTCCTCTCCAGCTCTCCTGGAGCCCCTTTAGGCCCTGGAAGGGGCTCTCAGGTCTCCCCAGAGCCTTCCCTTCTCTGGGTGAACATTCCCACCTCTCCCAGCATGGCTCCAGAGCAGAGGGGCTCCATTCCTTGAAGCATCTCCGTGGCCTGCTCTGGACTCACTCCAGCAGCTCCACACCCTTCTCATGCTGAGGACTCCAGAACTGGATGGCTGGATGCAGCTCCAGGTGAGATCTCACGAGAGCAGAGTAGGGGTGGAGAACCACCTCTGTTGTACTGTTTAAATATCTACGATTATGAGCTTTGTAGGTCAAATAATTTACAATTTTAAGCATATTCTTGGGATTTTGCAAAGGGGAGAAAATTTACAATTCTAAACACTCTACATTATATGAAAACTTAATGGTTTAATTTTTTTCTAATGTATCTTTTATAAATTCTCCTTTGAGAAGGGTTCCTAGATAGATTTCAACAAGACCCTGTGCTGTTCCTCTGCTCCTCAACACAATATTCCCAGCATCACCTGTGCTTCCCATGGACTGCACCTGTTGGTAATGGCTGCACTGGGAAAAGGGGTTGGAAATATACTGTCAAAATAAATTGTGGAGTGCATGGCAGGGCAAAACGTGTGACAGCGAAGTGGGATTTGAAAGTGTCAGGCTTGATGTGAAATGATGGAATGAGCGTGTTTTCTCAGGAGACCATGTCACAGCCATGGTTAAGGAATGATGAACTGCATTGGGAAGAATTCTCATCCTCTCCTTGAAATCAATGTGGAGAGAAAAGCATCCCCCTCTTGGAGATCATTCCCTTCCCAGAAGCTGTTTACATAAGAAAAATGCATCAGGAATGAAATTCCAGGGGAACTTTTTATTCCAAGGGGGATTTTTCTTCTAGTTTGCTAAGCAGGAAGAACTATATTTGTATCAAGCAGAAGTTACATAAATGCTGGTCGAAAGGAAAAAGGGAGGCCTCCACAAGCCTCTAATTGAATCTCACACATAATTGCACACTCACTGAACCTCGGGATCATGGACTCCTGCCTTGGATCTGCAAGGGCTCATCCTCTCCAAGGGAAGAGGGATGAGCCTTGTGTGGGAATTCCAGGACAGTTGTGCATCCACACGAACAGGCACCAGCCTAAGAGCCTCTGCAAAGTGGCAAACAAAAACTCTTCCCTGTTGCTCATGGTTCCTCATCTTTTCTCTGGAATTTCCTGGCTCAATTCTCATGACAGTTGGGAAACCCATCCCAGCTGCCCCAGTCAGATTTTGGGCTACAGCACATGGTTTATTATTTTCATATTTATTTCAAAATTTTACAATGTGAGGAAAAAGGGGAGTTTACAAGAAGGCTGGAGAGGGACTTCGGAAAAGGACCTGGAGTGACCGGACAAGGGGAATGGCCTGAAGCTGAAAGAGGGCAGGGTTAGATGGGATATTGGGAAGGAATGCTTCCCTGTGAGGGTGGTGAGGCCCTGGCACACATTGTCCAGAAAAGCTGTGGCTGTCCCATCCCTGGAAGTGTCCAAGGCCAGGTTGGACGGGGCTTGGAGCAACCTGGGCTAGTGGAAGGTGTCGCTGCCCTTGAAAGAGGGGGTGGAATGAGATGGGCTTTAAAGTCCCTTCCAACCCCAACCTGTCTGGGATTCTATGAAAAACTGGTGCATGGCCAGTGACATCCAATTTAATGTTTTGGGGGTTTTCTTCCATGTAGTGGATTTTGTCTGAAGCTCTGGAATGTTTACTCCTAGGGGGAAAAAAAAGGGCAAATAAATGTAAATAAATTATTTAAATGAATAATTTGGAGAATGGGGAATATTCAGGTCTATCCAAATTTTATTTGATTATTCTAGACAACTGCATGTTTGCCAACTCATACATGTGCTCATGTTTTCCCCCAGGGCTGTCCTTTGCTGTGTTTTCCCATATTTTCCCACTTCCAGCAGTCACCTCTCAGCTCTGCAGAGATTATTTGTACTGAGATATTTTTAGGTCTGTTTATATTCCTTTTTGTCTACTATTTGAATGTATGTCTGAATA
The DNA here is from genome assembly GCA_013396775.1 of Cephalopterus ornatus. Classification (NCBI taxonomy): domain Eukaryota; kingdom Metazoa; phylum Chordata; class Aves; order Passeriformes; family Cotingidae; genus Cephalopterus; species Cephalopterus ornatus. The sequence goes on along the minus strand of VZRE01005745.1, from coordinate 137,865 downwards.
GTATGCAGTAGTACATATATATAGACTATATATATATATACACCATATATAAATACTACTATATGCTGTTCATTTCCCAGGCACTTCCCTGAGCAATCCAGGATCCAACCTTTACTCCATGTGCCCAGGAAGAGAGCACAATATTGCATATCAGGACATTTGTAGGCAAAAGTACCATTAGAAGAAGTTTCTTTAAAAATACGGTTATTTAAAACGTCACATTTGTAGCTTTGTTCCACTTTTCCAAGTAATAAAACAAAAAAAGAGTATTTTAAGGTTCTCTCATTTGACACCAGGGGAATAGAGAGGATACAGAGCAAAAGTTATGGTCTTTTTTTCTTTAGTGTCCCAGATAATGTACTTTCATATCACTGACAATTTTTACAAGACTTTTCTTCCTTATTTCTTGGGAATGGGCAAAGGCACATCACACACCGAGGAAGGGCTCCATCATCATCTTATCCTCCTTCCAGCTCTTTCTTTGTTCCGTGTCTCATTGTATAACATCCCCACTGCAAAATTAGTCTGGGGCTTCAGGCTGCCTCTCTCTATTATAACCATTAGGAGAAGCTCACAGAGCCTAATGCATCTCATTTTATGAGAAGTACTAAAAGCATTTTTTTGCTACATCCACAATCATTTTATTTTCCTGAGCATCAGCTGACGGTCAGAAGGCAGAGGGAAATTGCAAAGCGACGTTAAAATGAGTTACTGTTTTCCTCTGTTCAGCCAATATTGCAAGGTCTGGCTTGGGGGACCCTTCCCATTAGGTTTAGGAAATATAATCCTCATCATCTGGTTTTGGCTGGGATAAGAGAGAACAATGCTGATAACATGGCAATATTTCGGATTTTGCTCAGTCAACCCCCAGTCAAGGACTTTTCAGTGTCCCAGGCTCTGCCAACGAGGAGCTGCACAAGAAGCTGAGAGAAGCACGGCCGGGACAGGTGATTCAAAATGTCCAAAAGGATATTCCACACCTTAGAACATCATTCCCAGTATATAAAGTGGAAGAACTGGCTGGGAGTCACCAATTCCTGCTGGGGGACAGGCTGAGAAACTCTGTTGGGCATCATTAGTTCACTTGGGGTTTTATTCCTCTCTTTCTCTCTTCTTTATTATTATTAAACCACGACACTCTGTAAAATATTCCTGGGTACTTTGAGTGAAATCTAGAAAAGTTATTTTAGCTTTTGTCCTTTAAAATAAACGCTTCAAACCCTGCCATGTCAGTCAGACACAGGAATAGGCTGTGAGTCCTTGCTCACACTCAGAAGGAACTGAAGCCTGGATGTCTTGAACATGTACATTAGAGATTCTCCAGCAATTTTATCATTCATATATCTTTCATTCAGCAGAGTTTTATCTGTCAGCCCCTCTCCCTGGAAATAGGAGGGAAAAAATAGAGCCACCTTAAACAGCAAGGTAGAGGGAGATGAATACTTTATGAATTGCCCTCCATATTTTCTAAGAAGTAAATTATTTCTTACATTTTAAGCTAAAATAAAAGTTGGATGAGAGAGGGGACTTGGTAGAACTTTGGCATTTCTCCTTGAACATTGCTGCATTTGTCCTGAAACATCGACTCACCCCCACTGAATGCCCACATTTTAAGGGAATTCATGGATGTTGAATATCAGCAGCACAGTGACCAGGTCCCATCCAGCCACGTTTTCCAATCTTAGTCCCCATCCCCACGTCATGGAGCATTTTTAAAATACTCCCAGCGCAGACTGAAGAAAAGGTCCCATTTTCAGCATGTTTATCCATCAGGGATGCACAGCCAATCTTCTGAACTTGCTTTTTTTGAATTAATACACTGTAATTGTACAGTTTTTCAGAAAAAAAAATTGTGCTTCATCCTCCCACCCTTATATCTGTATGCAAAAGAGAGATATTTTTTTCTTGTTAAAGGAAAGCAAGAAATCAAAAGAAAGGTATTGACAATTAGAGATAAGGTCAATAAATTCAATACTAAAATAAGATTAATGCTATAGGGAGGAGATTTAATGTGTGATCTTGTCCATTGTTACAGTGGTTCATTGCTAATGTTGGATTTTGCCAGAAGAAATTCAACATGGCTTTTGCAGAAGTTTTATTTTTAATACCTTTCTCTAGTTACAAACTGTGGGGTTAGACCTAATTTTGCAAATATTTTGTATAGATTAGATCTAACAAGGTGCTTTGTTCTGAATTTGGGTTTAGAAGGAGACAATAATACATATGGAATAAATGTACAATGTAGAACAGCACAAACATTTCGCAGTTTCATTGATCCTGGTATTTTATTGCACATGGGCTGCAGCCCTGAAGGAGAGAAGGGATCCAAACTTCCCGGGGAGCCACTTTTAATGAACAAGTTCATGCCTTCGAAAGGGAAAGGGCTCTACGAGGCAGAGTGACTGCAAACTTTTCAGAAATGTTGATTGCATTCGGTGAAGAAGATCTGAGTTCGGCTGTTGATTAAAAAAAAAAAAACAAACAAAAAAACAAAAGAGAGATTTTCCTCTCGTAATCCTTTCAAGTGAGGAGGAATCTTCACGATAAAAAAATTTAAAAAAGACGCATTGCTCTCCACGTGATACCCAAAAACATCTGCCATCTCCTGGGGGCTTGAGGAGAGAGAGAAAAGAAGCTCATGAAATATAAAATTACCCTGGAATCCATATTAATGACTGCAGCTTGTTTCCAGTGGGCTCCTCTGTACTCTTCACCCCATGCCGCTGCTCAGGTTCCCCCTGAGCAGTTCTCTCTCCTTTGCAGGAGAAAATCAGCAGCCAGGGAATGTTGAGAGAAATTGTGGGTTTGCAGCAGCAGGAGAGGTTGTAATTCTTCCCTGTGAGGGTGGTGGGGCCCTGGCACAGGTTGCCCAGAGAAGCTGTGGCTGCCCCATCCCTGGAAGTGTCCAAGGCCAGGTTGGACGGGGCTTGGAGCAACCTGGAATAGTGGAAGGTGTCCCTGCCCATGGCAGGGGTTGGAACAAGATGATCTTTGAGGTCCCTTCCAACCTAAACCATTCTGTAGTTCTATGATTAGGGGTGGAGACTGTCGACCAACCAAGTTCAAACATGGGGATGAAGAACCTCCTGCACAGGGGCCAAAACAGCAACGTCCTTTTCAGTTTTGGATTCTCTTGTTAGATCCATCCCTCAGCAACTTCCAGTTTCCCACCAAGGAAGCTTTAAGTGTGGATGCGCTGTCTCCCTTTCCCAGCTGGGAGGCTGATTTTTTCCAATTGTTCCCTAGAGCTCACCTCCAGGGAAGATCTCTGGAGATCAACCAAAACCCAAGGGAAATTGAAAAGAATTTCTCCTAATTTAATCTTATTTTACTGAAATATCCACAGATGTGGAGCTGTGTGTCCTAAATAGCACATCTATCATTCTGTTGTTGCTTGGATAAATTTTGCCCTTAGGGACTCCCAGAAAATCTGTCTTAAAATTACCAAACCTACCTTCTTCTGGAATTATGTAGGAAATAAATGCTTCAATTTAGCCAAAGATAAGAAAGGTGCTTTGAAACTATTCAGATTAAAGTTCCATTAAAGCTCTATTCTTTTCCATTTGGAGCAAATCCTCTTCCACTCATGGGATCATAGAATCATGGAATCATTAAGGTTGGAAAATCCCTCTCAGACCATCGAGTCCAACCATTCCCCCAGCACTGCCAAGCCCATCACTAACCATTGTCTCAAGCATCACATTTACATGTCTTTCAAATCCCTCCAGGAATGGTGAGTCCATAATTTCCCTGGGAAGCCTGTTCCAGCCTGACAACCCTTTCTGTGAAGGATTTTTTCCTAATATCCAATCTGTGGATGTCCATGGAGGAGCAACGGTGTCTTTCCTTGTTGGTGTGTGTGGAATTGGGTCCTCCAGTGGTCTCCCACTTTCTGTACAGGATTGGTCAGACTCACTTTTACATCAACCAAACTTGTGCATCTCCACAGGAAAACTTTACTCTTACACGGGAGCTGGACCCCAAAGGAGAAGCTCATCCCATGGGAAAAGCAGAATATAATGACTATATCCTGGTAATCAAGGAATTCAAAATCCTTACCTTCCATATCTCATCAATAGTTGACAAACACTCTGGTACTCTTTAAGTGGGGGAACAATGAAATCCTCCAGCTTCTTTAAGGTATAATCCTGTAAGTGTGAAGTCCAAATTTTGGAGGATTCTGGGTCTGAGTTCAGGGGAAATGGGATTGTACTGTACAAGGAAAAGCCATAATAAAATTGAAGAAATGCTTCCCAAGGTCTTTTTGCTTCGTTCAGGTCGCCAGCAAACCAGGGAAGAGGTGTTTTATTCGTGTTTTAGAACAGCTCTCTCAACAGCCTCCAAAAATAATTGAAACAAGGTGTTCCGCTAATGGAGCCTTTGAAGATTCAATGGGGGCCTGAAGAGAACCTGCCATGGAGTGATGACAAAAACACAAGTTATTTATCAGGAAAATAACCAGACCTCACCTCTGGTAAGTCCAACCATGACAGCACTAAGGACGCTCTGACACTCTCCTTCCCCTGCCCCTTCAATCTGTTCCGGTCCTGCTTTCCTTAACTGATGGTTGAACAAAGCCTCAGGTGAGTTTTGTTTTCTGATTCAAGTGAACCATACAAAGGATTAGGCTGCAATTAGACAGATGTTCTTTTTCATGCCTCATAAACCCCAGATCTGGGGGCACAGCTGATCTTGGCTGTGGGAGGGCTCCTTCCAGACCCCCAAGTTTAGTTTTGGGTAGATACTCCTGCACGTTTTGCTGGATAAAATGATCGCTCCCTACCTTGCCTTTCTGTCTGTATAAATGACCAAAGAACATATTAATAACACTTCACATGGTAGCAAAGGATATGATCTGAAAGAACATATAAAACCAGTGCTGATCAAAAAGACATCATGGGAATTAGCCCTAAAATTTTTCTGCCTTCCAATCAACCTTTTACTCACACCACTAAGAATAACTTATATTTGTAAGATCCAGGAGGAAGGAAGACACGACACATAACCCCGTGATGGAAGCTGTGGTGCTACTGCCAAAAACGTGCCATGTGGGATTTCCTTGCTCTGCTCAGCACAAGGTGGGACAGCCTTGGATGAGGTTCTTTTCCTACCCATTCCTGCTCCTTGTTATCCCTGCTTTCCCTAGGATAGTCTGATGAGTTTCTACTGACTCTGATGTGCAGCAATTCCAGCCCTAGGGATGAAGGCTGCAGGGATGTCTCCTGGGCCGCAGGAATCCTTGTACCGGGCAGATATTTGCCCGATAATGTCAGAAAGTAAGATGACAAAGGACCAATTATGCTGCTGCATCTAGACCAGGACAGCACCTGCTCAAAAAAAGGCACCAAGATACTGGGTGGAAAAGAGAAGGAAGAAAAGATGGAGAATTACAAGTGTCGGGAGAGGATTTTCAGGAAACAGCACAATTTAAGCTTGCTGAAATGTGATGGATTTGTGACTTAATTCCAACTGACCAGGACAGGGATGGTCATCATAAAGGTCAAAATGAGGCAGTGCCACAACACAGGAAAAGTACAACTGACAGTCACAGTTTGACTCTCAGAAAGGAAAAGCCAAAATAAATAATACCAGAGAAATCCTCTCCTTACATGCCCCAAAGCCACAATTAAAATAGTAGCAGAGAGCGTAATACAATTAAAAATATGCTGGTTATGGGGCATTATGACTGAACCCATGCCTTGAGAAGCAAACTGAAGGCCCAATTCCTAAATTTCTTTTACTTAATGATTGATTTTTTTCAGTGTTCAAAATGTATTTTTAATTTATTCAAATGTCAGAGAAATCACAGAAAATCCATCCACTGACCCAGATTTATCCATTGCCATGCCTGAAATTACATTTTTCACTGATAAAAGATAAAAAGCTATTTACTGTTTCTTGAACTTGGCCATATATAATAGATGATTAATTATTTTAGAATGAGTTAAGTTTAAGCACCTTTTCATTCCCCCTCTAGGACAAGAAGACTGTCTGTTATGTTGATGATAGTATACAGAAAAAAATACATAAGAACCCCTCTGGTAAAATCACCCTGAGGTTGCTTTCTTTCCAGCTGGAGTAGCTTTCTTTTCCTAAAAGGAAAAAAAAAATTAGCAATCATTTCCCATTCATTTGCTTGTGCTACTTGGGGATTTTTTAAAATTTATTTACTTCTTTAATTTATTGAAAAAAGTTCATGTGGGTCTCTGCTGAAATATCAACAAGGGTAAACACAGATCTTTAGGTTTTTCAAAAGGATAATAAGCCAATTTATATGGAATAATAGTATTACAGAACTTGTTATATTGCTGAACTGGAAGCATATTAATAGCTCAAGGGAGTGGATAAAGCTGCTCTCTAATTCTCTGGAAAGATCCAGGGTCATCAGCTGGAATCAGGACAGGCTTTGACATCCGTGACTGGTGCCCCCCAAACCATGAAACACGGGGACAACATCAGGAAATAACGATTGATTTGTCAGGTTTGGGGACAATCCTGTTCAGCGCTTCTCCTGCGGCTTTTCCCGAGGAAGTTTCTGCGATTTCATGCCATCGAAAATGTGGAGGGATCAGAGACCGTTGTGCCAACGGGCAGCCCCGAGGCAGTGCCTCCTCACTCGGAGGGACGAGGGTGGTGGGTTTGGTTTATGGAACCGGGGCAGGTGCCAGTGAGAGCTGTTCCAGGTACAGTCACTTCTTCCAGATCTGTCACCTTGGACAGGACACTCCTTATTCTGAAAAGAGTCTTGAATTCCTGATGGATGACACAACTGAGTTCTGTCTGCACACTGCCCATTCCCCAAGCTGGATTACCATGGGATCCATTAATCCAAACTGTAGGTGTCCAATGTGTTGGACAGGGCTTGGAGCAACCTGGTCTGGTGGAAGTTGTCCCTGCCCATGGCAGGGGGTTGGAACTATGTGGTCTTTAAGGTCCCTTCCAACCCAAACCATTCTATGATTCGATAAAACTGCAGGTCAATGTTTATTATTTTCCTTAAAGGCAAGAGAAAAGAGTTGCAGATGGATGAAATAGGTGGAATCCCTCTTTAAAATGCAAAGGAAAGCAAGTCAGGCAAGCATGCAAAATAGGTTCTTAGAACATCTGTGCATCAAATATATTTATACAAAGTGCTACAGTCAATCTTTTCCAGCTGAGTGTTCAGCAGTTCAAATATATATCATACCACAGTCACTGTTACAGGAAACAAGAGAAAAATTGTGTTGTCAAAGGAAAGAAAATGCCAGATCTTACACAGAAAAATTCAGTGGTAAAAAATCATCCCAGCAGTATCTGGAATAATGACATTAACTGAACTGGCTCTGCTGCTTCTTTGAGCACTTTAAACGGGTTCATACCACCTGAAGTATTTCTTACAACTGATGATGATTTTATGTGTCTGTGTTTTCATATCCACACTCCTGTGGGTGATATATCTCGCTAATTACTGGCCTAAACGGGCCTTACTGGCTCGGGGGTGGGGGGGATGTTCTCAGTGTCATCAGAATAATGGAAAGCTGATAAGAATATCCCCACTGCTCTGCCCAGCAACTCCAGCTATATATAGAGCAGGAGTGGGAATGGGATGAAAGCCTGGAAGGGACCAGATGAGTGAATCTCCTCATCCATGTTCATCAGTTCCTGGAACTCTCTAAATTCAGCCAGGTCTTATGGACCTTCCCGTAGCATTGTGGCCAATGAACGTTAATTGATGCATCTATAATTGCACCTAATTACTGACACTGAATTATTTAGTGTAGCAAGAGGGAGCATAAGCAGAAGTAATGGGATTAAATTAAGACAGGGAAAAATTAGGTTGAGTATAAGGGAAAATTCTCTGGCAATGAGATTCATTAGGATGGCTCCCAAGGGAAATGTTGGGCACCACTTTGCTGCAGACACAGAAAATTAAGTTAAACCCATATTCAGGAAATTACCTTGATAATTTGGTATGTCTTCTCCATTTTTAAATTATTGAACTCTTCAGCAACTCAACTGCTGAACAAGTTTTTTGCAGGCAGTTCAGGTGCCAGCCAATCCTACCAGCTGATGTCTCTGAGGAGATGATTGCCCTCAGAGCACTTCCATGAGAGCAGACCCTGTACTTATTCAAAGCAAGTTGTACTTAAACTTTACTGCAAAGCCAGCAACGCTTAACCTGTGGTTAAGCAGTGCTTAAACTCTCCCCAGGGTGGCAGTTAAGAGGTAGACAGTTATTTTCCCACTCTGAGATTATAATTATCTCCTGTTCTCCCTGGTAGAAATAAGCGATGGCAGGACATGAGGAGATGGGAGAACCCTTAATGCCTCCTCTTTCATCTCCTTTTATCATTTGACCTATGAGAAGTTAAGTGTAACGAGCTACAGAAGGAACTGGGAGCATAGTAAGACATATGCAGAGCCAACTTTTATCATGACATGATTAATGATGTTTGAGAGCGCTGTGAGTGGCAGGAGAGCGAGGGAATCCAAACCAGGGAATGAAGACACATCCTGCTGCTTACACTGTGTAATTCCACCTCAAGGCAGGCAGGGAAGTGTGAACCTTTACAGCCTTTTTCACTAGAAATCCTAGGTATGATTCCTTTCGAATTGCCTTAAACCTTCAGTGCAATGACAGGATTTCAGAAGGCAGAAAAAATAAGTGTGGCCACTGATGCTTGCTATGACTATTCATCTTCATCTGTTTAGCAGACAAAGGGGTTATTTTATTTAATTTTCTTGCATTTAAGTTGTACATAAGCAGCCTCAGCAGAACTTGCACGTGCCTTTGGAGGGGGGAGCTCAGCCAGAAGGATCCTGGGGGGCTTCCAGCTGGTTCCAGGCTGGAGATGAGACAATGCCCACTCCAGGAATCATCACACCCTTCACACTTCATGGCACCAGGATAGTCCCAGAGCTCTTGCAATCACAGAAACTAGTCCACAGAGTTAAACCAGAATATCACGCACAGCTGAAAGTAAAGGAAAATTGCTCATATTTTGAAATGAAGTTGCAACTAAACGGGAAAGAAGACACACTAAAAACCAAACAGAACAAACCTCATTGCTTTTGTGCTCTGCAGTGCTGGTAGAAGCTTGGATAAAAACAAGGAAAATGTTTCCAGGTGTTCAATATTCACACAGCTATTGCTGCAGGATAAACACCCATTATTCCCTGCTCGTCTAAATGTACGGTGTGTCGGCAAACGAAAGTAATCCTAAAGCCTTTTGCATTATTTTGCATTTCATAATATTTACAAAAAGAAAGGAAAACATCTTAATTCTCGTACCCATTGCATGAGTTAACATTTCCTTCTCCTGAGTCACTGGCTTCTGCCTGTCCACAAACTGACATACAGTGGGATGAGTCAGGTTTGGAGCAATATCTAATCATTTATGAAGACCAAGACTTTTCAAGGTCCAGAATGTGCTCACAGACTTTAACTGCTCAAATCCTTTCCTATCTTTTCTCAGAACTGCTCCTGATCAATTAGAAAACAAATTTAAAGAGCCTTTTTTAAACCCTTACTGATGAACTTGAGCATGTGTCTGTGGAATTTATAGCAGCGCGCTCTCCCAATTAATCCCCAGTAACTCATTTTCAGTAACAGTACCAACGATGCAAAGTTCAGTGATCTATGACTATTTCCAGAACTTATTATTCATTTTACCTTGTACAGCACTGAGGGCCACGTTACCCCTTAACCAGAAACATCATGTACCGTAATTTAATTGCACTTACGTGGGGTTGGACGCACTTTCAGAAACGAGCCCTCACCACTGAATGACTCTGCCTTTCATCTTTTGTGAACATGGAGCTCTGAACTTCCATGCTCAGATTCCCAATGGGCTGCACCAGGAAAGATGAGAGGAACATAAAAAGCTTCAAAGACAGCTACTTGAAACTCTCCAAACTTGCATCTTTCCCTTTCTTGTCCGTTTTCTCTCACTCTTTTGGTGTAACTTTGTGTTAATGCTTTAATTTCCAGCTCAATTCTTTTTCTCCTCACATGTAGTGGAAACCAAGAGTGGTTTTCTGACCCTATAGTAGGTTCCCCCGTGATGATGTGGGAAAAAATCTAAGCAAAAAGTGTGTAGAAAGCTAATCTATCACACACAGCATCCTACAATGCATGGCAGCTACAGGTCAGCACCTTTCCAAATGTTCCTCAGTTCTTTAATCCACAGTCCCAGCACTATCCAGATCATGTGAATATGATGGAATTCAACCAAACTCAGGTTCCTTCAGCTTTTACTTGTGTTTTTGTTTCCCAGCCTGGCCTGGAGGCTGACAAAAGGTGAACAACAATATTTCATGGCACTGGTTTCCCATCACTGAGTGGGGGCACCGTTTGATGCCAAGGAAGTCATTAGGAAGATTCCCACTGGTTTCAAACTACCAGAGGGCAGGGTTAGCTGGGATACTGGGAAGGAATCCTCCCCTGTGAGGGTGGAGAGGCCCTGGCACAGGTTGCCCAGAGAAGCTGTGGCTGCCCCATCCCTGGAAGTGTCCAAGGCCAGGTTGGATGGGACTTGGAGCAACCTGGGGTAGTGGAAGGTGTCCCTGCCCATGGCAGGGGGTGGGACTGGGTGAGTTTTAAGGTCCCTTCCAACCCAAACCAGTCTGTGACTCCATGAAGTTATGGTTGTAATGATAATGAAAGCTTTTTTACAGAGCTGCTTTTTGGATCTGTGGGAAATCAGTGGGAGAGATTCCCACTGACACCAGTGAAACCAAGATTCCACTTCTGTTTCTCAGCTCTCCATAAGTCTGTTAAATAGAGTGCATCTTTCCTTCTAACCTCTAAAAGAAGCTTTGAGATCAGGTTTGGAATTAAGTACCTAATTAGAGCAACAACAATCAAAGACTGTAAATCCTTACTTATTTGCCCAGGATGTTAACAATGGTGATCAAATACCGAGGGTTACAAATATCTCTGTAACTTTATCTGGGTTTATTTGTACAATATTCTGAATAAACAGTAACAAAGCTTACAAAGTATGATGTCATTCTGTGTCGTACCTGCAGCGTGTGGGAGGGAAATGGGAAATTTGCTGTTTTGAGAATGCAAAGCCCAATAACTCCCCTGGCAACGAGGGGATTTATTTTTTCCATAACTCAGAATGTCACAAAAGAGCATTGCGATATTATGCAGTTATTCCCAATAAATATTTACAAGTAATTTAAAGAGGCTATTTCAGAATATGAATAATTCTACCTCGAAAGAAGGCAGCCAGGATTTGAGAGAGTTAATTTCCTACAGCTGATTACTAAAACTCACTTCATTTTTACATTAGTTCGTACAGGATCATGCTTTTAATCACACCATTTTCCCTTTCTCACTTGCCTACTAGAAACCAGGGAATGGACTTGAGATCCTACCAGGGTCTTGCAGAAGAACTGATGCATTTTTTGAAATCTTCAGTATTTGAAACCCAAGGAAGGGGTGCGAAAGGGGGTTGTTTGGTGTGTGCGTACACCACTGGTGACCTCTAGGGACAACCAGCGCGGTCCCAGTGGTCCTACAGCTGGATGGCACCAGAAAAAGCTGGGATGCTCACATTCCAGAGGGGTTTTTTTTTTAGGATCAGAAGAACAATTTGGACTGTGCTGGCATAGCTCATCATCTGAGTCCTGATGTGGAACCCAAAGAACGTATTTCTCATTTTGAGTTCGGAACTGAACCGGCTGTTATTGGCCTACTACAATTTCATAAACATAAAAGATGGGTGAGGAAAGAGAAAAGAACTCTTGCAAAGTTACAGTTTTCAAATAAAAGAATGTGCTTAACCACCATTTTCCAGCACACCAGTAGGTCTCTGCTTTGAAGGATCTGTTTAATTATCTTCTTTGTTTAAACCCTCGAGGGTGTCAATTCAAGCGTATTTTAGGGAAGAGCACTCCCAGAAAATCAAAAACTTATGGCAAAAAGTCGATTTCACTTGTATTTTTAATTTACAGCGATGGGACTTTCAAAACTACATTTACTGTGGTTTGAATCCCACCAAAGCATCCATCCTGAGGGCTGATGGAGGAGGGTGAAAAACATCACCTCCAGGAGAATCATTGGAATTCCAGCTCCATACTGAGCATGGAGCAGGGCAAGCACCCTGTCAGCAATTAAGGAATAATGAATTTAAGAGAATAATGGATATTGATTAGGGACATTTATTTCTGATAGAATGAGGAGAGTCAGCAAAAGGCAGAGATGTTCAAACTAATTATAGCCCAAGCAATCCACAGAAACAAAGTCAAAGCAGTCATCTGAACTAACTGAGCCTGAGACAAAGAGGAGGAGCAGTACCCACAGACACCCAGGAGAACTCCAAGGGAGAGGCAAGCTCAGTTTAACCTAAGCCTGAGTTTTTTCATGGCAAAGGCGCCTGGATCAGGCTCACAGAGACTCACTGTGCCTTCCCCCTTTGCCATTTGTGGTCATCACTGATCTGGTTGAACACTGTTCAACACGAAGGGGGTGAACATTGGGCTTCCTGTTCTTTAGCACTTGTTTAAAACAATAAACAACATACGAATTAAGGCTGGAACCTGCAGGGCAGTTTTGCTGCCAAGATTTTGGGAGAATGACCCGAATCTACGAGAGTTAAAGAGGTCAGTGCAATCGGAGACCCCTCTCCCCCAGAGGGTGTGCAAGAGAAGGCAAAGACTGATTGATGGAAGTGGAACCTTCGGACCCTAATCAGAGGGAGAGTGAGGGCAGGGGGATATGACCCGAATGTGTGTGCTGGGGGGAGAAGGGAGTTTTGACAAGGATGAAAGAAGAAGGGGAATGCTGTGGTGCTGCTTCCTGTGAGCTTCATGTGCCCTTGGGCTCTGTCCCTTTACCCATATTTGTATTATATATCATTTTTACCTTAAAATTATTATTCTTGCAATGTTTTCTTTCATAACCTTATTTATTGTGAGGGTGGTGAGGCCCTGGCACAGGTTGCCCAGTGAAGCTGTGGCTGCCCCATCCCTGGAAGTGTCCAAGGCCAGGTTGAAGCAACCAGGGATAGCGGAAGGTGTCCCTGCCCATGGCAGGGGTTGGAATGAGATGGTCTTTAAAGTCCCTTCCAACCCAAACCACTCTATGATTCCATAATTCTTTGAAAACCCCAAGTAAAATATTCTGGAGATTATTAAAATATTTTTGCTCTTCTAATTAGACTTATCAAATACATAAACTACTACATTTTATAATGAAAAAAATATTTTCCACATTAGCAAATGGTTTTATTTTATGTCTTGTGTTCTTTATATAGAAAGACATAAAGGCTGTAAATTTGACAGGATGCTAAACTTTCATTAAAGAAAAATAATTATTATGGTAGTCTGGGCCATATAAAGAAGTAGCATTTATTGCAATAAATGTTGAATTACATGTACTGCTGCAACTGGATTTTAATCCAATCTTTTTAAATTTTGATATATTTTAGTGCTCTATTTATTTTTTAATTTTTCTGTGATCTCTAGTAGAGTAATCAAAGTAGAGGTAAGCTTAAAAAGGGGAAAGCCCTCAAAGAGTGAACCTGAAGAGGGGGATGTCTATATGGTATGATTTCCTTCCGTAAACAAATACCATCTCACTTGACTTGTTCCTTGTAATTCCTCCAAATTATCCTGTCTTTGGAACCCCCAGGGGAAATAGATCCTCCTCTCTCTCCCATGGCGTATGTGGCAGAAGGCACTGCTATCTTATTTTCAGGGAAATCTCACTGGAAAACCAATTTAAGCCATTTCAGCCCAGGAAACCCCTGGGAATGTGCCCACGACAGCCCAGTTTTTCAGCTGCTGATAAAAGTTTTTCATTTTAAAACTGCAACAGCTACCCAAGGTTTTGTTACAGGCTCTGAAGTCAGAGATGTTGGTCCTTGCCAATAACCATGTGCCAGACCTTGTAATTCCTTCACAGCCATAGGAAAGGAATGTTCAAGAAACTCAACTGTTATTCCCAAAGGTTCCCTTTGTATGTGGGTAGTAACAATCTTTCCCTTCAAAATTAATACTTCTGATATCTTTGAAGTTGCAGCTAATTTTCTACAGATTCTTTACGAGGCGTTTTTGGATGTACTTGCTGGTGGTTGGAGCCCTCATGGGATAAAGAGACATTATAAGAAATATTAAAGGGAAAAAAAAAGAATACTTTTAAGATGAAATAAGCTGAATGAGGAAAAGAATAAGTCTGTTATCCTTGGAAAGAATCAAGATATTTTTTCAAACATCTAATCCCCTGTACTTCCTTGAAAAAGATATCAAGGCTAAAACAAAGAATTGTGATTTTTACACAGAAAAAAAGCAAAAAAATCCCATATTTTGCTAGTAGGCACCTTGTGGCTTTTTGAGGTTAATAAGGACCCTGAAACAATTTAACTGCATTATAGTTATGCATATTCATAAAGATATGCTGAACAGATAACACAGCAAATGATTTAATTGAAAAATCAGCCAGTGTGAATGTTTTTTCCTGTGATTCATGGAAATGAGACAAGATCTGTTAATTAACATAATCTCATTTATTTGACATTATTCTTGTCACTTAATATAATCTTCATACAAAGAATGAAAAATGGAAATTACCAAAAAAAGCAGAGAGAAAAATATAAATGGAGAAGAGTAGAAAAGGAAAGAACGCCCCTGGAAAATGTAAAAGGATATAGGTTACATTAACCACTAATATGGAAAAGGGAATAGAATGAATAAGAAAAAAAGCAAACAGGAGGCAGAGATAAAGAAAAGAGAAAATGAGGAGGAAAAAGCCCAGAACATTCAGAAAGTGCTTATAACTTGTAAGAGTAAAGTCAGAGCCGGAGAGATGCTGTTTGGGAACAGATCCGGCCCTAAGGATGAGAAATAAAACAAAACAGTTTAACTGCAGCGTTGCCTTCCACTGGGCTGTTCGAATGAGATGGTCTTTAAAGTCCCTGGTTCATTTTGTCAATCAAAAATGATGGTTATAGAAATTTCTGGAGTGGAAGAGCCCAGCCTATACCAGCTGGGACTAAAGAGAATTCCTTTCTGTTCTGGACTTTGTTCTCTGTGCCACTGGTTTTGTCCTTCGTTTCCAGACTTGTCCGGTGTGTAAAATGGGTGGTGACTGCACGGCCTTTCCTTGGGAAAGTAACTTTCCTGAAAAGAAATGGAAATACGATGGCATAGAATTACGACTGCTGATGAGAAAAGAACTTGGGAGAGATACCAAACCTGAAATATCTTCCTCATGTGATGCCCAGATCTGTCTCCAGATCACTTGGCAGTAGAGAAGGAGATCATCTGAGATGCAGAAAAGCAACATTAAACTGCTGGCAGTGCTGTCACATCAACACTGCACTGAGGGTCTGCCTGGGCAACCACCACGGAGGGGAGCAGGGTCTGCTGGAAGAGAAGGAAAATTGCTCTGGAGCACCAGGAGCAGCTGAGGGAGCTGGGGGGGCTCAGCCTGGAGAGAGGGAGGCTCAGGGGGGACCTTCTGGCTCTCTGCAATTCCCTGACAGGAGGGGGGAGCCGGGGGGGGTCGGGCTCTGCTCCTAGGGAACAAGGGACGGGATGAAAGGAATCGGCCTCAAGCTGTGCCAGGAGAGGGTCAGGTTGGATATTAGGGAAAATTTCTTCATGGAAAGGGTTGCCCAGCCTCTGGTGGAGTCCCCATCCCTGAAGGGATTTAAAAGCCATGTGGATGTGGCATTTGGTGACATGGGTTAGTGTGGCCTTGGCAATGCTGGGGGAACTGGATGATCTTAGAGGGCTTTACCAACATAAATGATTCTCGGATTCTACGATAAAGAATCCAAACTCTGCCCTTCAGGAAGAGAACATACAGTAGTAACCATTTCAGATACAGATGGAGGTGTCAAACGTGTGTCCTGCCTGTGAAAAACTCCAGCACTCTCCTGTATGTTGTTTATGGTCCTCTTAAAACACTGGTGTGTTGGGTGTGATTCCACCTGTGACCTCCTCATAAAGCACCATCTGAACTTGTGATGCTGCATAAATAACAAAAAGGAAATAATGCAATCTATCAAATGCTCAAGGCTGAAAACTCATTTAGTCTTAAAAGACTTCTGTTACTATGACCACAGATATTTAAATGTGAGATAAATTCTTATAAAGTCAGTTGTTAATAGACACTATTAACTAAAATTTATGTTAGTAATTGTAGATATTATTAAGTGTGAGAACTGATAAAAAAAAGGAAAGCCTAATTGGAAAATGGAGATTAATTTCATTAGAAAGAACATAACGATATAACGTATCTTGTTTGGTATCTCCAAATAACTGGACTTTACAGCCAAGTTGTTTGGAATGAATTTGTTCCTAACAGGTCAGGATCCATGTCCTTCTGCAGAGCAACACCCTCACAGCAGGATAAATGGAAAGAAATCCCCTGGAATTCAGTGGGGATACAGAGATAGAAACCCCATTTTTAATGCCTTGGGAAGGACGGAGGGATGGAAGGAGGGAGGAATGATATATTTTCAAATCGTCTGGGAAAGTAGATCTAAAAAAAGCCAAAGTTGAATTAAAAAACTAAAGAAAAATGAAATAACATCCCAGCCTGGCAAAGAGACTCCACTGAAAGTACTAAATGTCCGTGACTTCTATGATTTATTTTACGAACACTTGTTAGCACAACTGATCAGTATTTGTAATTTTTCATGGATGTTTATTACCATACAATGTTCTTTTAAAATCCATATAAGCAATGTGCAACAAACAAACTGTGAGAGCTTTATGGCTGCTCCTTGCAAAGTCCTATTCATCACTGAGACTGAAGAGAAATGGCTTGAAGAGTGATATCAGAATGAACAGGCAGAGGAAATATAAAGAATTATTTCTTTATTTTGTTATTTTCCCAAGTAGAGGGAGAAAAAAATGAGGAAATACTTACAATATTTGTTCTGTCAATGACAAAACTCTCGTAAAAGCAAACACTAACCCACAGGATAAACTACAGAGCTTTTTATTTCGCAGTATTTTCACTCCATTTAAATAGACTCTTGTAAATGTATGTTCTATTTTTACCAGATTAAAAACTAATTTCAACAAGGACTGCTTGGAAACTGCTTTCATAGTCCCAGTGTTAAGCCCTTGTACTTTCTTTATTTTATGACTATGACTCTACTATTCACATTTTATATTCTCCCTACGAGACCACCACACATGAAATAGGATTAAAGACTGAGCTTTGGGAAGTCTGCTCTCTAGCCTGTGCCCTGATGTAACAGAACGTCTCAGGGCAGTATTTAATCATCCAAAGGGAAGAGAAAGAGCTTTTATAGAGATGTAAAATCTTATTTTTAGCAAATTAGGAAAGTGTCCACTTTTCAAGTTCATTACTCACAACGGTGACAATACATTGCTGAGTGCTGGTGCCTACTTGATCTAGAAATAAAAATGAGGAATACTGGATCGTTAGAGGTCCTTATGCTCTTTGATTACTGAATACTGAGGCAGCTAATTTTTTCTATGTGCTATGAGTGGCAATATTCACCTATTTCAGTCAGCTCAGGCCTCATCTCTGCAGTTCCCCAGCCCAGGTGGCCTCAGCTGGGGGCAGGTGGAGCTGGTTTCATGGGAAACAGCTCCTCAGTTCTTTTCCATCAACCTGTGATTACTGGAGTGAAAAACATTAATTGGATAGATGGAAATATTTTGGCCAAATGCTCTCCTTTTATGTATAAAACATTTTCAGTTAAAGGGCTTTTTTCTGCCAGTTTAATGCTGGTGGAAAGAGTGCATCAGTACTGAGGGGG
The DNA here is from genome assembly GCA_013396775.1 of Cephalopterus ornatus. Lineage (NCBI taxonomy): Eukaryota > Metazoa > Chordata > Aves > Passeriformes > Cotingidae > Cephalopterus > Cephalopterus ornatus. The sequence goes on along the minus strand of VZRE01005745.1, from coordinate 120,133 downwards.
CCCTCAAGGACCATCTGGTCCAACCTTTCTTGGTAAAAGCTTGGAAAAGGTTTTCCTATAGGAAGAAAACTTATTTTTGTTTCATAAAAGAGCCTTCAACTGGTTTCTAAAGTGTGATCAGCTTGATAATACTTATTGATGAATGGAATTTGCAAGGTAGAGGTGGAATCAATTCTGTTTTAAGACCCCAAGTGTCACTCCCTGCACTACAGAAGGGGAGAAGGACAGAGCTGGAGTTTGCAGGTAGGACAAGAAAATGTAGGGAAAAACCAAAATGGAATTTATCAGTGTTTATAACCTTATTAGTAAGCAAACTAGAGCTGAGGTGGGTAACAAAAGTGTCAGATTTTAAGAACTGCCCAGAGCTCCCTCAGCTGGAGGAGCTCCCTGTAGGGTGCACCTGTCCAGGGCAACTTCATTTGATAGAAGAGGATAGGTTGACTTATTCTACCTACCTGACCTGTTTTGCACGTATTTTAAAATGAGATGTATCATCCTCCCTTTACTGATCACTGAGGGAGACTACATGAAAGCACAGACCAAATATTTACCATTTGAAGTATCTCAGGTAGACGAGCTACATCCCAGCCAAACTGTTCTGAGAGAAATGGGGAGAAGGGCCCTGGCCCTCCCTCTCAAATCAAAGTCGCTCCCATAAAGGCCAGTAAATTCTCCTTAAGGAGCAAATTGAGCCCTTAGAGCAGAATGCAGGGTCTAGAATCCACACCCCATCCCATATTGGATGCGGAATTTTTTTATCCGTTATAACTGAAAACACTCCCAGGTTTTCGTACTGCTCAACAGACCACTGAGCAATAACACCGAGCTCTTGCTTCATTTTCACCTATTTATATATTCCACAGAACTGACTTGGGCTTTTATATCCCGTCTTGCTCATCAAAACAGCCTGTATTTGTAGAGCCAAACTCGCCACCTCTGCACCTGTGTAATCGTTCACACTAAAGCCAAACAGGATGAAGGGAAAACTGGGGCCACAGCCCCCGACTGCAACACTTTGCTCTCCCTTTTCAGGGCTGTAACTGAACACAGAAGGTGAAATCGGGAAATAGGCCAATTATTATTTTCACCCCAGGCTGTTGCTTCCTTGAGATGTAATGCAGGCTCGTGTTTTCCTCAGGTTTATCCTCACAGTGAAGGCAATTGCTCAGCTGACACACAGTGTCTTACACTTATTTCTCTGGTAGCCTTACAGCTCTTCTAGGAAGGAAATTTTCTTTTCCATCCTGATTAGGGCCATGGTTTAGTGGTGGGTTTGGCAGTGCTGGGTTAATGGTTGGACTCTCTGACCTTAGAGGTCTTTTGCAACCTGAACAATTCTCTAATTCCTGGCATCCTGTCAGTAGGGATGTGCTTGGTCAGAAATATCTGTGGCCTGTAAGTTCCTGATGCCCTGCCATGAGCAGATATCATGGTTTAATTTGTGTTTTCACTGGTGAACTGTGGGGAAACAGCTTCAAAACGTGACAGTTTTGTGCAAGAGGTGATGTTGGGCACTGAAGTCCGTCTGCAAACGTTTCTCTGCAAATCAGAGAAATAATTCTGAATCAGCAAAGCTACATATGTCAAACAGATGTGTTTGTGAGCAGAGCCAAGTTGTACATTTCTGTTGCCCACCAGCACCTTTGCAGGAATTAAGGGAAGAATATATGTGAAGCTTCTTGAATCCTCAGTTCTGCCACACAAACCCCACGAGTTAAATTGTTTCTGCGGCATTATCACCAGAAACCTCCTTCCACGGGGTGTAGTGAAACTCTAATAACGTCCTGCCTGGGCCCAGGATTTCACTCCCATGTTGATCATCACTCCTCAGCACATTCTTCACTCAATTACTTGGGCTCCTAATTGCATTTCTGTGTAATCCATTTGGATTCATTTGTCAAACACAATTTTGAGACGCGCCGTGTCGAACGCTTTAGTAAATTCTAGATGCTTTAATGCACCTCTTTCCCCTCTCCCACTAATTTAGAATTTAATTAAAAAAAGAATCATCTTTGCCTGGCATGATTTGTTCTTTACATACCCATGTAAGCGATACTATTTCTAAAATTAAATACAACTGTGGTCCTTACGGAACCTCCAATGTTTTCTCTGCGGAAGCACAACATCTGAGTCAACAGAATTTGCCCTGTGTGTAAGAATACTTTAGATCCTGAGAGACCCTCAATGTTCTTTTATTTTTGTGCTTTCCTGCTGCATTTTTGTCACACAGTTCCTATTTGAAACCAAAGAGCAAAACAGTATGTTATTATTACACGGTTTTTATTTAGTTTTATAGTTTTACTCTGCTTGGCCCAAATATACACAGCTCTGTAAAAAGTGAGATCAGACTTCTGTTTCAATCATGAGTGACTATCTATTTTATTAGGCTAAATATGACATGCTCGTTGCATAAATCTCTCCCCAGCAGGAAGATATTTTAATTTTAATATATAAATCATAGAATCCCTGAATGGTTTGGGTTGGAAGGGACCTTAAAGCTCATCTCATTCCAATTCCCTGCCATGGGCAGGTGGTCCACCAGATCACTGACGATTTATCCCAACCTGATAACCCCAAGATGGGTGTTTTCTGTGCTCTCTTCTTTTTCCACTGGCCCAGATGACCAGCTTCAACCAGGCCCCAACTCCTTATAAGTAGAGAACTTCCATATAAATTCCTTATTGGTATTTTTTTTATTTTTATTGTACAATCGGACTTGTTCTTTGAAACCTGCCAGACCTGAAGACAACATTCAGTAACATGATGATTTTTGTTTGTCTGCAAGCATCTGCTGAAAATGGGATAATTCTCAAGGTGAATTGGATCCACCTGGTTCTATCTGTAGAGTACTTAATATTCCACTTAACACCTTTTTGTAACTTTGTTCTGAAACTTAAACATCAGCCAACAGTTTGTCACTGAAGAGGTTCCTTATGCAAAGTATTACCAACTTCTGTCAAAACAACTTCCAGTAAGTACTTAAAAATACAAAGAATGAAGAAACACCTGATATTCATTAGAACTCCAGTATCTTTACAATGCAGGAGAGGAGAATCAACACCATGTGGCAATGGAAGGTCTAGTAAATAATTTCCTACATACCAGTTCATATTTACTTACAATTATAATTCACAGGAGTGCATTCCTGCAATCAAGAGACGGGGATGCACAGCATGAAAAAACATTTAGCACCGAGCAGACTGCATGAATAATTGCCTGTCAGAGTGGCTTATTAAAGGGGAACTACAATTTTACAAGACAATTCTTGTATCTGCTTGTCTGATCTAAAGACAGAGAGCTATATAAATACAAAGAGTTACGGGAAGAAATATTTCTCACTCCCCTGTTGAATTAAAAGTTGAGGTTTTAAGGCATTAAAAGAACAATCAGAATGTGACAGTTTTGATGCACAACTAAGCACAGCTTTTTAAAGTGGGAAGGGAATCCTTTGTGTTTAAGGCAGCAGGCAGGGAGATGAGGGGATGGAAGGGTGGCTATGGAAACCACTCTCCCTTATGTAAGGAAAGGAACCTGGTGATGTAATCCATGGAATGTCCTTGGAAACCTCGCAGCAGCTGGACCTGGTGGGTGAGTGTGATCCAAGAGCCCTGCTGGAGCAGAGGTGGGATCACCAGCAGGCACTTACTGGGATCACTGGAGTCTTGCAAAACGACGTTTTCTCTCCAAATGCTTCAGCAGGCTTGGCAACCCCCAGCAAGCCCCTTGTGTCCCACTCACCCCCATCTTTTCAGGGCAGGGACGGGATCTCAACGTCCCTCGTTGTCTGTGGGAGGCAGGAAGCTCCATATCCTGGAAGGACTAATTCTGCTTTATTCTCCTAATTAACGAGTTTCACTTCCTCCTCTCTGACTGAGGCAGAAGTTCTTAGAGAGCAGGCAGACTGAAGTTATAGAAAATTCAATTTGAAACGCAATCTTTACCTCCAGTGCTATTTTAAGGAGAATTCATTTATAAAAGCCCAACAACCCAAACCAAATAAAGGTGTCACAAATGAACCCGGGGCCTTTGGTGATAATCCAGCTTCATGCATCTATTTCTGCTCTTAAAAAGCATCTTAGCATTGTTTATTTTATGCCTTTGAGGTGATTGGGGTACACACCTTGAAAGCGGAAGACAGTAATACTTCATTAATACAGTGCATTAAAAAATAAATGAAAATATACCATTCTATGCCTTAGGAACAGCACCTGGAGCATTGCTGAGGCCAATAATTTTTTGTCAGGCTTGCTTTAATGCTCGTGATTGAAAGATCTCAAGTCTGAAACCTGTTAACTAAAGAGCTGGACCAGAGATAAAGCCAACCAAAACCAATGTGAGCCTTTCCATTGATTTCAGGGAGCCTGGACCAAGGCCAGGGTCGAGAGGACAAAGGCAGCAGCAGCTTTGAAAATGCTGCACAAAAATATCTTGCCCTTTGTTCCAACAACCACTGCTGAGACTTTAAGCCATGTCATGGTCTCTGCCTGGGTGCTGAGACTGTCACAGCAGCGGTGGGTTTGATAATGGTCCTAATTTGGCTTTTCCACTGGGAAATACACCCAGTCAATTTATATATATAGTAATTCAGCATAAAAATCATCAGATGGAAACGTCTCACAGTCATTGAAAGAAAGCTTTGCTGCTTTCCAAGTAATACACTTGATAATGTTTCACTTGAAAAAGAAAAACTTATAACCTTTTTTTATAACAATCTGAGAGAACTCACAGCCGATGGGTCTCTCTGAGAACATTCAGACTCCATGGATTTAAGGTTCGTGTTAGAGAAATTATTATCAGCTCTGAACATTATAAAACTGACATGGTTTCCAGCAAAGGTTGTAAACAAATTATTAGGACTCTTTGTTCCGAGAAATACATTAAAAACAGTCAAAGGAAAAAAAAAAATCATTTGGCCAGTGAGAAATCTGTCTAGACAAAGCTTCCATTATATGATTTAAAAATCCCTGGCAAATGTTGCTTAAAGATAAAATTGGATTCCTGTCCAGAATATTAATACTTTTATTGGAGTTTACAGAAATATGTGTATTTTAGAGATAAAAGTACATATTCATATACAGATAGACGATGAACATTGAAAATGGACTGGAACATGGTTTGTTTTATCAGTAGTTCTCTCTCTGTCAAACAAATAAATCATTGTTTTTCAGGTGGAGGCTTCTGATGAGGAGGAAGATTTTCTCATTTTCAGACAAGGGCTTCTGTATTTCCATCTCCACCACTGTCAGAGCACGTTGGTGAGGAGTTACTGTGGCTGACACAAACGACTTATGATTGCAGAGCGAGGAACAGCTCTCACAACTTCCTATTTCCAAACAGCTCCACAGAAATAGTTTGCAAGCTGAAGTTTGGGCACAGCCAGAGCAAGCTCAGGAATACAGATATGGGCTTTATTGTATTTGACTCAGCTCAGTGCAGCGTCCTCAAGAAAATAATAAAAAAAAAAGTGATGTTTTTCCAGCATGACAGGAGAGAATTTGGAGATGTTTTTCCAAGTCAGGCAAAAGGAAGGCACTGAGTATTAGATCAAATCCTGTTTTTTTTTTCCTAGGGGTAGCAATGCACCGTTTAATGTTTGGCAACTCCAAAATAGCTCCATGCTCCAGGTGGAAAACTGAGGCTGACTACCCACCTGAGCCTCGTGCAAAACACAGGCAGTGCCTGCCTTCACTTTTCCAGAATCCTGGATCTTACATGATTGGAAGAAAAATTCGTGTAGTTTCACAGAATCACAGAATGGTTTGGGTTGGAAGGGACCTCAAAGATCCAGTGCCACCCCCTGCCATGGGCAGGGACACCTTCCACTGTCCCAGGTTGCTCCAAGCCCCATCCAACCTGGCCTGGGACACTTCCAGGGATGGGGCAGCCACAGCTTCTCTGGGCAACCTGTGTCAGGGCCTCCCCACCCTCACAGGGAAGAATTTACAGAAGATCAGAGCAAGAGGTTGAGTTCTTGGCTGGTTTTTTGTCCCCAGGTGAATAAAACCTCATTTTGCAGAAGCTGCTTTGAGCTACTTTAATCATTTGCGAGCTACAAGGTTTAATGGAACTGTTTGGGTTTTTCCAAATGGAACTGGACCTGTCATGCCAACCCAGCTGGAAGGTGGGGAGTTGCCATCCCATCATCTACCCTGAGAGAGGCTGAACTGCAGACTCCATCTAAAAGCAGGGGAAGAGCAAAAGCTTTTGTTCTATGGCACAGCTGAGAAAGTCTTTTAAAAGGCTCTTTAGGAAGCCAATTCTGCTCAGTAGGAAAGCCTGGCAGTACAGTTGTCAAGAAACACACTTAGAAATCTCATTTTGGAGGCATTCCAGCAGGCAGGGAGAGATAATGGGGACCGCTTGCCCCCGGCCCAGGACTATCAGTGCTGCACAATTCCCTGTGCAGGGTTTGCCAACTGCTTTAGATCAATCCTCTGTCAAAAGCAATGTCAGCTTCTTACACTACATGCAGCCTCCTGGGCATCCTCTCATCCCTTCTTAACTTAGTCTTGTAAGGGCCCAAATGGCTATAAATTTTTGGTAGAAAGTTGATAGAAAATTTTTATTTTTTCTTAAAAAATCAACGCTTTTTACATCCAGGCCATTTCTGTGACTCCTGCCCTGTTCTTTGTTCCCACAGAATCAGTTTCCTCGTCGCTTCAAACACTTTGTATTTCAGTAACTAGTTTTTCAACCCTTATAACAGGTGCTAGGACTTCATGATCTTCCACTGTCATTTCTCGTTGTCATCTCATATCGTTCATCAAGGGCTGAGAGGGAACATTGTCTGCAGGCCCAGGAAATGATAAAATCTAACCCTGCCCCAGCTAACATGTCACTTTTGGCCTTAGGAAAATCACATAATCAAAAGGTGCCAGAAGTGCTCTGATATTCCGAGTTTCTCAATTTCTGAATGCCTGTCACAATTTAAAAAGCTGGGCTCAGCTCAGCTGTTGTAAATGGAGATAGAGAAACCTTCCTGTCTCACAGGAGAGAGTTAATATTTGTTCAGTGCTTTCAAAATGTTAAGTGCTACATAAGTGCTAAGCATTATTACCAGGAATAATGTATGTTTTCATCTGGAGCTTGTACTCTTCTATCTAATCATTATCTGGCTTCTAATAAGCAACAACTGTATCAGAATATAGTCCCAGAAAACATCTTGCTTGCTCTTCTTGGAAAATGTTCTTAATTTTTATTAGGAGGCTTGAACATGTGTCAGGTTTAAAGTCACAGATCTGTTGGAGTTGATGAAGTTAAACTTTATCAGCTTTCTGGGAATGATTCATCCGTAACTTGTTATATCCAGCATTTTCTTTTGCTGGTTACCTTTGAAATTGCCAAACAGGATGTAAATTGAGTTCATAATCTCATTTTGAGAGTAGATATCAAATATATGAAAAAATATACCAGTAAACACTAAACAGAAAAAAACCCCACAACCACATAAACCTTCATACTGGTGTTTTTTTACAACTATTGCAAAGAGGAACAAGTCACAAATCAACAGTGAACTATAAGCTAATTTCTAGTTTAGATTAATTTGTACTACCCTCTCCCTTACCTGCTTTGGGGTTGACTGTAAAATTTGTCACGATATTCCTGAGCTTTTACTCGGGGGTGTGAATCCATTGCTATTAATAAGAGTTAAAGCCCAGCTTGTGGAAGGAACTGATGAAAAATTAAGTTTTGTGCGCTTTAGAGTCTATAATGTAACACCCAAGAGAGTGAGTGTCTCTTCCTCCCGTTAGTAAATATTCCAGTTGGGAATAAAACAGTCCATATAGATTGGGTGAAATTTTGGGCTGCAGCGAGTGGGATAAACCTGCAGTTGCCAACAGTATTTCAGCTGCCTCAGCCCTGCAGGAATTAACAACCTCCTGAGAAGGTGAAGGGGGGGTTATTACACTGCTCAGGACCCTGCAGAGAAAGATCTCCTGAGCAAGGCAACCCTTCTGTCCCCGGTTAACTCCTTATTTGCCAATGCCCAAGATACACATCAAATAACCTGCTGCTCAAGGTGATGCCAGGGATGCTTTTGACAGAAGGAGATCTACTCTTCGTGTAAATGGTATTTGCACAGAGCACACAGTGATAACGACTGCCCCACCCTAAAATCTCATTGCACTTGTCCCTGGAGAATGTAAAATCTTACGTTCTGCCACGATCAGAAAACACATTTCCCCCATTCGTAGAAATGAAGCCACTTACATTTATTGTAGCACTGTAAAACTCTTTTTATTATAGAGCACAAGATGAAATACCAGGGTATAAACTAAGCTGTATCTATAATAATCACATCCTTCCAGAAACACATCGCTTTGGCAACTCTTGTGTATTTGTAAAGAGCACCTAGAGATGTTCACACATTTGCATTTAAACATTCAACCCACTGAAGAAAACTTGTTTATTAAATCACTTTCAGTACAGCACAGTCTGAAGGAACATAACTTAGGAAAGAATCTCTTTATGTACAGCCAAGCCCCATTTTTTAGGCTGAAAAACAACCAGTTCAATAAAAAAATATTACCTAATAAATTAGTATCTTTAGCTCCTTTTTGAACTATCTTTACCTTCTCTCTGAAGGAATAATTAATCATCCTTTAAATTCCTGACAGCCCCATAATCTCTGGATATAAAAATTCAAATGCAAGAAGTAACTGTGGATTGAGTCAGCAGGATGGAAAGAGAGATGCTCTCTTGAACCCGTCTGAAAGATCCCAAACCAGTGCAATCTATGTCCCAGTAGCTAAATAAATTCAAATTCTGCCTTGGAACACTTCTGCTGGCACAGGAAGTCCTGCATCTGTGTTGATTATCACAAATATCATTATCCTCCTGGGAGAAAAGCTTAAGACATACCCATAGGTAATCAAAATGCTTCTATAAAGGTGAAAGGAAGAGCAAAGATTACTAAGCACCCTCAAAAACACACACTGGAAGAGCACAAAACTTCCCTCCAACTTGTCCAGGTTTATAAATGCCACACCTTGGCTAACTGAAGCCAACAGTAATGTCAAAGGAAATGCAGTTTTGGCTTCTTAGTTCTCCCTGAAAATGGTCCAAATTCATCTGTGACACATCCCTAAAATCATACATATATCAGGTATATGTAAACCCAAGGCTGAAGTAATTTTCGTAACACAAACTTAGAAACTTAATTTTACTTCCATTCTGACTCAGAGCAGCATATTGTAAAAGCAGAGTATTTATTAAAAGTGTCTTTCCATCAGGTACAGAACCCTCTTGCTTTGTGAATACCCAGACATGGAACACAGGCAGTTTTCATCAGAGAAGTGATCTAGAGAGCACAGGGGTCATTCACCCCAAATGGAAATTGTACAGCAAAACTAGATGATGAGCAGCTGCTTGGAAGCAATAACATCTTCAACACAATATATTTAATAGAAATAGAAAAGCCAAACAGTTATTTATTACATTTTTTATAAGTTCTCCACATCTCCTGGGAGGAATATTTCCAAGAAGAATTTGCATTGTGTATGCACAATAACTACTTATATGTTTTGACTGAAAATGTTGTATTTACTTACAAGGCCTGATGATGAAAAATATTATTATTACAAAAACCTGTGCTGTTTAAGTGAGATGGAACAAACATTCCCCTTGTGTAATCATATGCAATAACTATGCAACTAATCTTGATCATATCTGTACATTTACAGAGTATCTTTTATTTATTGCAAATCTGTCTCAGGCAGGGTAACAGTTCTGTTTCCATTCATCCTTTTGAAAAGACACTGTGACAAGAATTTCAAGTATCATCCCTGGCCAAATACTGCATTTGGTTTTCCTGGAATTAATGTTATAAAAAGGAATGTTTCTGTGCTCCAAGAGAAGCGCCTCCAATGCAGTGTAATGCACTGAAAAAATAAGGTGAGAATCCAAGGAGCTGACATAAGGATGTGATAAAACTTTCAGATTTTATGGAAAGAAGCATTTTTCAGTTTCCTCTTAATAAATGAGAACCATACATGCACAGTGTGAAGAATCATATCCTGCTTAAGCATATAAAATATGTCAGCTTGAACATTTTACTGTTTAATGAAAAATGTTTTTCAGGATAGTTTATGTTATGTTTGCAGGAGAAAAATAAAACTTTTTTTATTTTCTCACTATTACAGTCCTATCCCATTACCATTTTTTCCTAGTTGTAAAAAAACCAGCATTGGGATATTTATGCTTGGTGAATTGGGAGTATTTTTTTTTTTTTTTTACTGGCTATCAAAATTTTAGTGGCATTAGCTCCATTTGTAACAGGTTTTCATTAAAATGAAAATGTGAGAAGCAATAAAATGAATATGGACCCTCATCAGTATCAGCGAGGCTTTATGGTGGTCTTGGGATCAGTTGTGTTATATTTGTTACACATCATCATCAGACAACAGGACAAACCTCTCTTTTCACTGACATCAAAATAAATTTTGCTGTTGTATGGACTGTATGGATTTAATATGTAGAATATGTAAATAATTCTTCAGCTTTCATTTGATTGAATCTGGTGTTTCCTGCCTTAGGCATGCACTTAATCTTCAGGTCCCACTTAGTACAGCTATAAATGTAAACTAAGGAGTGCCAATCTATATGAGAATTAATTTAACCCTTGGTTAACACCTGGAGAAAGGTCGGCAGCAGCACATTCTTCACGAAGGGTAAACAAGCTCCCCTAGCCTCCCCCAAAATGGAAACAAATACCACAGTTTGACTTCTAGATTTGAACCTTGAGGCCCCAAAAGGATAAAATGTAGCAATTGCTCATTTATTAACTAATTACAGCCATCTGCAAGTTTCAGTTAACATCAGCGTGCTGCTTTGTATCCCCTACTCACACCCGCAAAGCCACCGCAGTTCCAGGGAAGCGAGTCCTGGTTATCAGTAATCTAAATGAACAGTCAATCAGCTTCCCTGACTTACGGATTGTTACATTAACGGCCCTAAAAGTCTCTAAACTATCTAGTGCCTGAGCAGCTTCTACACCATATTTAGGAGCGCCACAAAAAATAATACACCAGTTGTATAAAACTGTGAAACCTTAAGTGTTGGAAGTAAATATTATTGCTGCACTGCTTTTCCATTCCACTTTGTCTTGTGTGGAAAAGCAAAGGTGACTACAGGCACAGAGCAAGTACATCCATTATTTCAGTTAATTCACTTTGATTTCCCTTACAAAAATAAACCTGTGAAATCAAAGAGCTCACTTGTAAGTTGTCTTTGGTAAGGCTCTCATCATTTCTCCATTAGTGCAGGATAAAGATGATGAGCCACAACTTTGAAAACCTTTTGATCTGCTCACTCCCAGGCAGAACAAATGAAGGTGCAGGAGTTTGCTCCATCTCAGTGGCCTTTGGATTCTGCAGGACAGGGGCAATGAAATTTAGATTAATTTGAACATGTACAGGATGATCTGGGAAACTAATCCCAAAGACCGGCAAAGGAAAGGTACATAAAAAGAGGAGTAGACTCCTTCAGGTGTTTGAGAGAGTACTTGATCTCAAAACCTGACAGCAAAGAGAGCTGTTGCAGAAACTGGCCCTTTGCCATCCTAACAAAAGAACATAAGATGAGAGATAAAAGATTCAACTCCGGACCAATTTTAATCCTTAAATTTGTGGTACGGGGCTTCCCCTTTGGCTGAGGACTAAATCTCCAAATTACAGCCAGTCAGACATTTCACCTCTCCTTATTTCTCTTAAGTGTTATCCTTCTGCTTTTGTTGACTTTTATACAGTTTATTTTCTATTTCCTAAAGGCTTTTAAAAAAATTTTGGTTTTAAATCACGGTTCTGGATCTCTCCAAGATTATAAGGGATTTGGACAAAGTTTTGGATTTAGGTCTAGAAATCAGAAGGTTTATAATTTTTGCAGCCCAGGAAGAATTTGCTCCAAAAGGTGTGCTCAACATCCAACGATGTGGGTTAGAAAGGACCTTCAAGACCATCTTGTTCCATCCCTTGCCATGGGCAAGGACACCTTCCACTAGCCCAGGTTGCTCCAAGCTCCATCCAACCTGGCCTTGGACACTTCCAGGGATGGGGCAGCCACAGCTTCTCTGGGCAACCTGTGCCAGGGCCTCTCCACCCTCACAGGGAAGAATTCCTTCCCAATATCCCATCTAACTGTGCCCTCTGGCAGTGGGAAGCACTTGTCCTGTCCCTCCATCCCTTGTCCCAGGTCCCTCTCCAGCTCTCCTGGAGCCCCTTTAGGCACTGGAAGAAGTTCTAAGGTCTCTCTGGAGCCTTCTCTGCTCCAGGTGAACACCTCCAGCTCTTCCAGCCTGGCTCCAGAGCAGAGGGACTCCAGCCCTCGGAGCATCTCAGTATCCTCCTCTGGACCCGCTCCAGCAGCTTCCTTCTTGTGGGCCCCCAGAGCTGGAGGCAGCTCTGCAGGTGGGGTCTCACCTGAGAGGGGCAGAATTCCCCCCTCCCCTGCTGCCCAGGCTCTGGCATCAGCCGAGGACATGGGGGGGTTTCTGGCTTGGATCATGTCCAGCCTCTCACCCACCAGCTCCTCCAAACCCTTCTCCATCAGCTCATCCCCCAGCTGGGATCGATGCAGGGGGTTGTCCCGACGCAGGTGCAGCACGAGCACCTGGCATTGTTAAACCTCACGACGTTCTTACAGACCGACTTCTCGAACCTGTCCAGGTCCCAGGCGCAGCGTCCGCTACAAGCGCTACACATTCGCAGAAACCCCGTTCTAACGCCGCGCCGCCGCGAAGGAAACACCTCTGCGCAGGCACAGAAACTTTCCGTCGGAGCACCACCAGGTGCACCTGGAATACAACCAGGGAGGCACCTCCCCGCCCCGCTGTCCTTTGTGCGGGAGCCGGGCGGGTTTTCCCGTCGGTGGGAGCCGCGGGGCCCGTTCCGGAGCCTCCCCCGGGAGGGCTCCCGCATCCCCGGGCGCGGGCGGGATGCGGAGGGCGGGCGGCCCGGAGGGAAGGGGCGGCCGGCCGGGCTCCGGCTCCGCCCGCACCACATGATCCGAGAAACTTTTCCCGTCCCGCCGTTGGAAAATGGCGGCGTAGGGAGCGGGGCTCTCGC
>VZRE01005745.1:0-107003 GCA_013396775.1 Cephalopterus ornatus | reverse complement strand
GAAGTACGGCGTAGGTGAGGACACACCGCCCCCAGCCCGCCTGGTGCCCCGCGGGGGGACCCCCGGCCCGGGCCTCCCCCCATCCCATCCCATCCCTGCCCGGCTCCCCCGCTCCGGTCCCCTGGAAGGGGCAGGGATGGATCCTCCCCTGCGGGGCCGGGATGGAGCGCGGTGACCCCCGTGTTCCCGGGACCCCCCCGCCGGGCTCCGTGCGCCTGCCGGGACTCGCTCCGAGGAACTTTAGGAGTTGCCTGGGAGCGAGCAGCGCTCCAGCTGGAAAAGTTGCCTTTCCCTTCTCTCCGCTGTTGCTGCCTCTTCCCGAGCGCTGCTCGGAGTAGAAAAGGCTTTGAGTTGTTTCCACGTCGGTTTCTTTCCCCGCCTCGCTGGTGGGAGCGGGGCAGGATGCGCTTCCAAAGCTGGATCCGTGGTGGCCTCTGGGAGCCCACCCTGTGCCCTGTCCCTCTTTTGGAGGTTTTGAGGCTCCCGAGGACAGGGCTCTGGCTATGCGGGGAGTGTGATGTTCATACAGATGAGAGATGAGGGGTTTCCCTGCGCGCTGCGCTCCGAGGATCCATTTCGTTCTCCGCTCCTTCCGTCCCTCCCGAACAGAGGGGGATTGTTCCCAGCTGGTGGTTAAAACATCTCCGCTCTAATTAACAGCACCGGAGCCCCGTGGGTTTGGGCAGGTCTGTGCCAAGAGGGCCCGTCTTGAGTTTAGAGACGTTTGATTTTGAGCAAAAGAGGTTTTTTTGGTTTTTTTTTTAGGGATTGTGGAGAAGAAAACTTTAGTGGCATGAATGAGCGTTTGTTTTGGGGAAGGAAATAATAAATCTGACTGTTCAAATTGGAGAGACGAAATTCAGCATCCACCACAGTTTTTGGACTGGATTGATCTTGAAGAAAAAACTTTTCTGGGCCTAAGGAGAGCCCAACTGAATTATAGGAATTAATTTTAAATTCTGTGCGTATGTCCTGAGAAAACATAGCACAGCTTTTAAATTATTAGCAAACCTCATTTACACTGTGTGAGACCCAGGAGTAATTTCAGTGCTGAGGATGCAGGACAACTGCATGGAAGCAAAAGTGCTGCTGATGGCAGTCGCTCTTTAGGTTCCCAAATTACCTCCTTGTGGTGTGGGATGGGTGTTTGGGAAAGACTGGAATGATAAATTGTCACGTAGTAGAAGTTGCTACCAGCCAGTGACACTCGAAAGCAAGTTCCTCTTCTGCAGGAACTCGTGTCTGCTGCTGTGGTGGAGGCCACTGCCCAGACCTGGCTTTCCAGGAATCCACGTCTTGGGAGTGACTTTGAAAGGACGAGAGAGAAAGAAGTGTGGAATGAATTGAGTATTTTAAAACGTACTTTAGGTAAATTTGGATCTCCAGTGCTGGAGATTGTATAGTAAGAGAACTAGACTTAAACGTAATTTAAGAATAAAAAAGTCACGTTTCCCAGTTTGAAAAAGAACAAGACGATGTGCTCGGCTGGTCCTTAGTTGGTACTTTTTGTTTGTGTCCAGAGAAGTTTGTCATGGGTTTGTAATAGATTTGTTTTTCTTTCATAGTTTGTTTTCTTTTTCCTGCAAATAAACTGAGAGGGACTATGCTCCCCAAACTGGGGTATTTCTCTGCTGAATCACAGGGGTGTGAGAGTTGAAAGTAGCGTTGCAAGAGGGTAAAAATGGATTTGGAGTTAATTGAACGTTGCAATTCACTGGCCTATGTTGTGCTGGTTTGGGAGGGATAGCTTCCTTTTGGTGTCGCTGGCTTCCTCCTGAGGAGAATGAATATTCAGTTTGGGTTTATGTGTTTGGTTATATATGTTTGTGTTCTTAAAAAAGGGCACCTGCGTACACTGTGAGTCTTCTGATGCTTTATTTTTTGCTGCTTGTGAAATTGGAGGTTGTGGAGAATTGATGCAACAGTTACCCAGTCCCAAACAGAATTGGAGAAGGCACAGGTGAGCTGAAAGTTCTAACATAAGAGTATTTTTCTTGCTATTTGCCCTGACCAGTCCTGGGCGCTGATGTTGACTCAGTATTGTCTGATAGCAAAATAGAAACATCTTCAGCTTCCCAAAGAGGATTGTTAATTGAACTGTCATCTTAGTGATACATAATGCATTTTGTGTGGATCTCACCAATACATATAAATATCTCCAAAGGGTGTCAGAGGATGGTGTCAGACTCTCTGGTGGTGTCCAGCGATGGGATGAGGAGTAGTGGCCGTAACAAAAAACAAAAGAATTCCCACCTCAACATGAGGAAGAACTTCTTTGCACGGAGGGTGGCAGAGCACTGGAACAGCTGCCCAGGGAGGCTGTGGAGTCTCCCTCTCTGGAGACATTCCAAACCCACCTGGATGTGTTCTGGTGTCACCTGCTCTGGGTGACCCTGCCTTGGCAGGGGGCTTGGGTTGGATGATCTCCAGAGGTCCCTTCCAACCCCAATTATTCTGGCATTCTGTGTGCATGCTTCCCCAAAGCAGAAATAGCAGGAAGGTGTGTTTTGTTGTGATTGTTGCTTATGTCGCAATTGTGGGAGCTCAGAAATGTGGGCATATATAGAGAGATGTTTATATTTAAAGAGTTGTTTACATATGTGTGTTTATATATAAAGAGATGTTTATATACGACATATACACATGTTCATGTAACACATACATTTACTTTTCCCCCCTGCTCTTGGCTGGTATATTTCTGTGCATCACTGAGGTTTTTTTATCATATCCAGACCCGAAGATTTGCTGGCTGTGATGCAGCTGGAATAAATTAAGGCAACGATCTGTGCTGAGAGCGTGGTAGGACACAGGTGTGTTAAGGAAGGCTCCTCCTGCCCAGCCCTTTGCCCTGGCACAGTGGGGTCTGTGGTGCTGCTGGATTTCCTGCACTCACATAAAGTCAATTTGGTGTTGTACAGAGGCATTATCTCAGCAGGCACTTGTGAGCGTGACTCAGCTCCGCTTCCTGAGACAGTTCAGGGGAGGCTGCACGAAGGCTGGGTGTGGGTATAATGGGATAACGTGGTTATTAGATTAACATATGGGGAGCCCTGCGAAACAGGAAAACCATTGGCTTAATTGGAGAAGCTTTTCCCCGCTCCTGATGCTGTGTGTCCTTCTTCCTCTCAATCCTGCCTTTCATCTCCCTCCCTGAGCTGGGGGGATGCTTATGGTTGTGTTGAGGTGGCCCTGTGGGTGTATGGCTTCCTTGGAGGGGACATCAGAGGCTGTCAGAGTCCCAGGACGTCTCATGTCTGCTGTGTCCCCTCGGTGGCACCAGTGGCTCCGGAGTGTGGCTGCTCAGTCTGCCATTTCCTGCTTTTAGCGTGATGTGAAAATTAATTTTGGTGTTCTTCCTTAATGAGATGTAATGAGCTGCTTTGGCAACTCTGTGAGCCTAAATAGAGCTTCTGAGATAGCGTAAAGTGATGGTAGTAGCTTCCAAATCCTCATGACTTCTGCCGTTGTTTGACCCTTTGCCTTTGGGCTGAGAACTGCAGTGAGAGGTAGAAGTGGTGTAACTGTGGTGTTGCTACAAATACTGCATTTAAAAATGCTTTTGTGTCCAAGGGTTTGTGCCTATATGGAGGAATTAGACCACTATTACGATTGTTTAATCCCTTTTTTTTCTTTTTTTTTTAAGTGAATGGTATAGTAGAAAAATAGTGCCCTTGGATGGTGAGATGTAGAAGAAGTTCCCAGTTACGAGGCTTGTGAGCATTGTTGAGATCCTGTTAATTTTCAGGATGGGGACTCTACTTTGCCACTCCTAATGAAAACATGGATAGTTGTGCCCTTGCTGTGATGAGTAAGTGTCTCTTTGTAGGCAAAGTGCTTCTGTCCTTGGACAGCTTCATGAATCCTGTGTCCAGTTCTGTCTCCTCACTGCAAGAAAGACATTGAGGGGCTGGAGTATGTCCAGGGAAGGGAATGGAGCTGGAAGGATCTGGAATATAAATCCTGTGAGCAGCAGCTGAGGGAGCTGGCGGGGCTCAGCCTGGAGAAAAGGAGGCTCGGGGGGGACCTTCTTGCTCTCTGCAACTCCCTGACAGGAGGGGGAAGCTGGAGGGGTGGGGTCGGGCTCTGCTCCCAGGGAACAAGGGACAGGATGAGAGGAAACGGCCTCAAGTTGTACCAGAGGACAGTCAGGTTGGACATCTGGAAGAATTCCTGTATGGAAAAGGTGGTCAGGCATTGGAAAGAGCCGCCTAGCGAGGTGGTGGAGTCCCCATCCCTGGAGTCCGAGGAGCGCCTGGACATGGTTCTCACAGGGTGGACTCAATGGTCTGGAAGGGCTTTTCCAGCCTTAAGTCCACCATGTCCCCAGTCCCCACCTTGTCACCCAGCCCAGAGCACTGAGTGCCACATCCAGGCATGCCTTGGACACCTCCAGGGATGAGGATTCCATGCTGCACTGTGTAGGGTGGGTGTCTACACCTGCATTAGTTTAAAAAACAACAAGAAGCAAACAAAAAAACAACCCCCAAACGAATCGAGTTTTACTCTGTGCCGCACCAGTTCGGAGTTCCTGTATTTTTCCTTGTTAGTGGTGAGTTTTTGTTGCGTGTCATGACAGGGCAGATCATAACTAGCCAGATTTTAGATGTGGACTTTGGCCACACATCATGCTGAGGGTGTTTTAGTGCCTCTGTGAGACTGGGAGAGCTTTTCCAAAGGTGTATATGGAAGTGTCTTCAAACCAGGTGCATAGAAATATATATTTGTTATTATTAGGGGAGGGCTGTGAGGAGTTGGTGAACTAAGTGATGATACAATGGTCATGATACGTATTTTGCAACTGAGTTTTGTTCTTGTAATGGCTCTTTGAATGGGGGTATAGGAGTTTGGTAATGCTGGTGGAAGCACAGGAACTCCCACAGCCCAGCACTGCTGCTTCCCTTCCGCTGCTCCAGGGAGGACTGTGGTGCTATGGGACAGATTTAAGGCTTTTGTGGAACCCTGGCGTTATGGTTTATGGCTGCGGTGAGTGGTGGTGGCATGTGGAGACTCTTAAGGTGACCTTGTGTTTGCATATTCATACCTTAAAGTAGGGAAGAAAAAAATTTAAGGAAATTGGAAAAGATGCATCTGTGTAATTTTAGTGCTGCTGTGTTGTGAGAGAGGTTCGGAGCTGCCTGGCATGACAGGACAGGTACCTTTGTACTGTTGGTGGCAGGAGGACCCTGCTCTGACACGTCCCAAACCTGCAGAGTGAAAATGGCTATGAAAGACTTGCTGCCTTATTGATCAGTGTTTGATCAGTATTGATCAGTTATCACTCTGACCGAGCACCTGCAGATTCAGTTTCCTAGGGACAACATACCCCATGGACACCCAGATTAGGGCTTTATGTGTGGTATCCCTCTCCTGTGAGGAAGGGCTGGGAGAATTTGGATTGTTCAGCCTGGAGAAGAGAAGCTCTGGGGTGACCTAAATGTGGCCTTCCAGGACCTGATGGGAGCTGACAGGAAAGATGGAGAGGGCATTTTTACCAGGGCCTGGAGTGACAGGACAAGGTGGAGTGGCTTCAAACTGACAGTAGGTTTAGATGGGATATTGGGAAGGAATTCTTCCCTGTGAGGGTGGTGAGGCCCTGGCACAGGTTGCCCAGAGAAGTTGTGGCTGCCCCATCCCTGGAAGTGTCCAAGGCCAGGTTGGACGGGGCTTGGAGCAACCTGGGCTAGTGGAAGGAGTCCCTGCCCATGGCAGGGGCTGGAACTGGATGAGCTTTAAGGTCTTTTCCAACCCAAACTAGTCTGGGATTCTATCTTTACAACACCTTTTCATTCCCTGCTTGCCAAGGGGATGCATTTCCATGTTCTCCCATCCCTGTCACCCCACAAGGCAGAGGGAAGGGACTGGTAGATGAAACACTCCTTCCTACATGAGTGACCTTAATTTGACTGCAGGCATGTGCTCAATTACTCCCAGTTTACTCAGCAGCCCCTATTGTTCTCTATCAATAAACACTTGTTGCAAACAACAGATTGGAGAGGGATAAAGATACTGAATAAGTGTGTACTCCTGTTTGTTTTCATCCAGGTCAGAGACAACATTAGAAGCTGGGATTGTTCTGAGAAATGATTAGGGATTTACCAGGAATTATTACTCTTTTTTCTCATAGAGCACGTACTGACTTCCAGTAGGCAGCCAGCT
Organism: Cephalopterus ornatus; assembly: GCA_013396775.1. NCBI lineage: Eukaryota > Metazoa > Chordata > Aves > Passeriformes > Cotingidae > Cephalopterus > Cephalopterus ornatus. The sequence goes on along the minus strand of VZRE01005745.1, from coordinate 100,847 downwards.
CTGTAATACAGAGCTTTTATTTAACTCTGCAGAGAAAGTTTTCAGTCAGTTTAGGGATTTTTTTTCCAGTTGTTACTTTTACTCTTGTTCCTAGAAAATAAAAGGGGGGGGAGAGTTTTCACAAGATGAGGTTTCACACTACACGTGGTACAAAACTATGGCAGCGACAGTACGTCAAGGGGCTCATTTAAGGTTTTTGGTTTGCTATTTCCGCCCTTGGAAGTGTTCAAGGCCAGGGTGGATGGGGTCTGGTGGAAGGTGTCCCTGTCCGTGGCAGGGGGTGGAACTGGACGGGCTTTAAGGTCCCTTCCAAGCCAAACCATCCCGTGATTCTGTGATTTCAAGGAGCACCTTGGTGGGTTTGTAGTTAGCCCCTTTATCTCTAGTATTATAAATGCTTGACCTGGGTGCACTGAAACAGTGCTAATTTTGGGCTCTTTGCCACACTTGCCACGGATTTCTTTGTGCTGTTAGGTGCATTTTCCTTTCTGCAAAGGCAAAGTTTGAAGGGAAGGGGAAAATAAACTGGAGGTGACTTAAAGTCAAAGCAACATCTCCAGAAAGCCTTTCTGTCGGCTGCAACTACGGGTGTAAGTGTTGGGATAATTTTTCCTTTAAATATTTGTGTTTCTGGGGTTTGCCCAGTGTTGGCTGTAGAGCCCACGCAGGGTATGCTTTGTCTAATCCTTCAGTGCAGCCCTGCAGGACTGAAATCCAATACATCTTGTTAAATACCTGTAGATGTGTCCAACTCTAGATAAATAGCTGAAAGCTGACTTATATTAATGAATGGAATCTCCAGCAAGGAACTGCTGCTAATCCAGTCTTAAGGTATTTACTCTATCAAAGGTGTCAGTCTTGTCTCTCCTCTTTGGCTTGCTGCAAGTCCAAAACTTCCACAGAACATTCACTGGTGCTGCTCTTCATTATGGTTCTTCTTTGACAGGGAGATGGACCACTGAAAAATTGGTTTTTTTATAATTTTTTAAAACTTAAAAACATTTTTAATTCTGTTTTCTAGCCTGTGGTAGCCCCTGAGGCTGTTCTGACAATAGTAATTTTCTGAGTAAGGTTTTAATCAATTCCTTAATGAGTTATTAGAATACTTTTCTTCTTTAGCTTGGGGGGGGGGCGGATTGAAATCTTGCCCTATCTAAACTTAAAAAGTGTTCAATAAGAGATAATTCTCGTAATTCTGCAACTTCATCTCTGTTTTCAAGCTGCAGTTGTGAAAACATTTATATATTTATAGTATTATTTGGCCATGTTTATGTAACTTGTGCATGAAATCTGATTTCTGGTGTAAAGACTTGTAACATAAGAAGCAGCAGTGGATGAATTTTAATTTAATCAGCAAAAATAGGAAATATCTCTGGAAATACTTTTCTGCTCCGTGTAGCTTTGTAACTAAGCTGAAATAATTACATGGAGAACTATTCTATGTAATCAGGGATCCATATACGTAACAAAACAAGCAGATGGATGAATAACTGAGGTAACTATTGCCCGTGATACATGAATTTTGGTGTTTTTTTCTATAATATTTCTTAGCACTGCTGCCTTCTTTCCAGTATTGCTTGTGTTGTTTCTGCACAAACCTTTTTATAACATGTTTTCAGAGATTTGTGGTGGCTGATTTTGCCTGAGGGTGTTGGAGTAGCAAAATGTCTTTCTGTTACCCAGTAGAAAATACCAACAACTAAGTGGGACAGGGTTGTGTAATTTATGAACATGAATGGCAGTAAAATTGTACGTAATCAATGTACGTGCTTGTGGGCACTTGGTTTTTAAGGCACTGTGTTCTGTACATCTCTACCCTTGCAGTAGCTGTGCCACTTTGATGTTTGTACTGCACAAATTGTTCAATATTGAGATTGAAAAGCTGCTGGAACAGCTCCCAGGCTGAGCCTGGTGCAGGGATTTTGGGAGAGCGTTGTGTCATTCCTGAGGAAGTCCCATGTGTGGAGGGCATTGGTGGTGGCATCATGGAGAATTGTCTTCCCCGTGGGGAAACCTTTTGGCTTGACCTGAGAAGTTCCTGGCAGAGCTTCCTGGAGGCACAGCTCCTGGCCAGCCTGGAAAATGCACCTTTGGAAGTGCAGGTGGGCACTGGGGGGTGAGAACAGAGACTGAAGTGCCCCCAGAGCTTCTTCAAGCATCCAGATACCTTCTGGAAGTGCAGCCTTAGGTGTTGGTGTTTGCTCTGCCTGCCCTGTCCTTCTTATCCAAACAAAGCACGGAAGTACTGGCGTCACTCCCTCTGCAGTTCAGTGTAATAAAATAACATCTGTTTAGGGCCCCAGGAGGAGCGAACCACAAGGAGCTGGGGAGGCCAGACCATACCCAAAACCTCACTCTCAAGGACCTTCAGCTGGGCTGTGTTAGGAGGGCTTTCCCGATTTCCACACCTGGAAAAAAAAAGAAGAAAAGAAATTCAGAAATAACTTACCAAACCTCGGTGCTGGTGGTGCCTGTGATTCCGGAATCAGGAAGGGGGCAGACATACAGGATCATGGAAAGCTCCACTCTTACCTGTGTCTCCAGCAGCTTGCCCGCCTCCCAGCTGTTGCTCTTAGCCTTTAACACCCTCCTAATGGTGCCAGCTGATCTGCAGGAAAAAATCTTGGCAGTAGGGAATGTTTCAATGGATGGAGTTGGGTCCTTTCAATGCTTCAGCTCAGTGTGTGTGTGTAGTATCTGTATCAGAAATGAAGTGAAAGCAACTGGTAATACAAAAAAGTATTCCTGTAGTAGACCCTGGGACAGGAAATATCTCAAAGCTGAGCCAGATGGAAGTCACTGATGATAATTTGAGTTTCTGAGTCTTGAGGCAGATGGTGAACAATTTAAAGGGACGCTTGCTTTCAAAAAAAGCTGCTGTGCATATGACTCCAGTGAGCAAATCATGACCCTGACATGGCTCTGGATTATCAAGGCAGTGGCTTGGAATGCCCTATAAATACCATGCTCTGAAGGAGGGGTTGCACTGTGGTAGTGACTGTGTGTAGATATGGTTAAATGTGTTGCTTGGGTGAGGAAAGTTATAGATAAAGGTCTGTGGGAACCTTTAAACCTTCTTTTGACTAAATATAATGTTACTCTTTCGAAATAGAAGCATATGAATGAAAACTAACATCAAAATTTTAAGTTTTTAAGTAGCAGAAAGAGCTAAAAGAGAATGTGTTCATCAGCTCTTGTTTGACTTGTCTTTGACTTTTTCCTACTGCTTTGGGGTGGTCTAGGAGCATTTTTGCTGTTTGGCATCAATCTGACTCATTTGTAGCTCTAATACAGAAAATAATGCTTACGCTCAAGCCTTTAGTGTGCTCTAACACAAGATAGTGATGGTGTTACCTGGTGTCTGGCCTCTTTTTATTTATATCTTTTATCCTTATACACGAATGCCCCAGTTTTCTGCAGCCATCTCCTATAATCTTGCTATCCCTTCTGGAATTTTTTCCATCCCACTCACCTGGCTCCCCCTGTGTCACATCGGTGGGAAACTGTGCTCATCTTTGGAGACTTACAACTGGAGCAAAGGGAAAACCTGAGCACTGCTGTCCTCTCTCCCTCCAGCAACAGGCTGTAACGCTCTTTTACTCATTTTGCAGGCTGTAGAGGCTGAATTATTTCTCATGCCTTGGATGTGGACCCTCATCCACCTCCCACTGTTGTGCTGCCTCATTCTTGCCTTTATCTTTCTTACCTTGGCTAGTAGGTGTTGGTGTGTCTCCATCAATCCATCACCTTCCTGATGCTTCTTTGACCAAGAATCTTAGGTGGAGTAGATCTGAGACACTGTTTTATTTCCCCCTCTCTGATGTTGGAGTGTCTTGTGTTGTGGGTTTGGGTTTTTTTATTTGGCCGTGGATTGATCTGTGAAGTTTGCAGTGTGAAGGGTAAGTGGTGTAACTAAACCAGTGGTTTTACTGATAGTGTTTTTAGTCAGTTGGTTTAAAAAGAAGGTGGTTTGTGGCTTTTTTTTTTTTTCCCCCTCGTTTACTTTTGGAGCTATTTTGGGCTTCCATTTCAAATCAGAGTCTGTAGAAGGCGTGTCTTTGGTATGGCAGTTCCTACCTCTGTCCTTCCTTGGCAGCCTGTCAGCGATGCCCCTGTAGCTGTTGACAGCCTTTGTTCCACCTCTGTGTGACCTCCCTTGGGCTGTTCTGCCCTTTTTTCCATGCTGTTCACTGATGGCTGGGCATAAAGAAGCCAATTTTTGTGGTCATGGATGTCTCAGGCAAAGGGCAGAAAAGCAGCTCCCAAACCCTGTAAGACTGGGACTGCCTCACAAACACAGCAGCTGGAATTGGCTCCTTTGGAAAATGAATTTAATGACATATGACAAAGCACTGGAGGGGATTGAAGCAGTGGATAAAGATCCCTCTCCCAGAGATTTCAGTTACTGAGCTTTTCTGGTGAGAAAACAGTTGTCCTTGCTCATAATTTATTTATCTGTTCTCATCTCTAGCCACTTTTTATGGTGCAGAGGTATTTCTTAGTAGTTTCCATAATGTGTGAGTCAAACAGGGCAAAATACCAACCCCAAACTTTTGATGGAGAGCCAAATATTCTTTTGGTATTTATTGCATTGCACTTTGTTTATGTTTGTTCGTTGGTTTTGTTCATGAGCCTTTGACTGTAACTAAGACTCTGAAAGGATTAAAAAAAGCACATTAGATGTTTATCTGGATAATAAGGACATCTGCAGTTACACTGGTTGGGATTGCTTTAATGCTGAGCATTAGTACCCTAAAGAGCTCCATGAGATGCTAATGGATGAGGGAATTTTTTTTGTAAGGGCTTTTTAGGTGTGTCTCTAAAATGTTGGTGATGGGAATTGGACTTTGGACTTGGTTTTATCATATCTGGTCTCTCCTGTTGTTGGGATGTTGCTGTAGGTAGCAAGCTTTAATGTGTTTATGGCAAAGCTTTCTTTAAACCAGTGCCACAGCCAGCGAGAAGAGTGTCCTATTAGCTGGTGGACTCACCATCCCTGGAGGTGTTCAAAAACCATGGATATGGCACTTGAGGACATGGTTTTGTGGGGAACATGGTGGCAGTGCTGGGCTGATGGTTGGACTTGATCTTACAGGTCTTTTCCGGCCTTATCAATTTTATGACTAGTAAAGGGTTTTTAGGGAAAAAAATCCAAACCTTCTTTGAGAAGCAGTTGAGTCTTTGAGGAGTCCCTGAAGTAGCTGGGGTGGGAATTCTTACTCCTTAAAAATCAAACAGTGGACTGGATATAGCCAGATAAGCACATTTTACTGAAGATTCGTGAGAATTCCTCAGCTATGGTGCCTCTTAGATTTTTGGAAGTTTTGTGTGGGTTCACCTCAGGTTTGAATTTGTAATTGAATGTGTTTGTGAAATGATTTATTAACAGATTTTTAATCAATCACTTGTGCTCCAAAAGAGGCCTCTGTTTACTTACTGAGCTGTGATAGCTGGCTGATTTAACTGGTTCAGATTTATGCCTTAAACACAGAAAGTACAGTTTGGGCTTCCTGCAACAGCTGCTGGTTTTCACAGTTTGAGAGCACAAAGGTGGATGTGTTCTTGGCTATAAACCAGTAGTTTTAATACTTTTAGGGCTTGAATATTTAAAATATTGGGATAGCTGTGTAAGCTTTTGCTGTCCAGGTGTGATACCATCTTAACCCAGCGTGCTGATCTGGGAGCTGTTCTTAAATCAAGGTATAAACTTTTAAGACTAGAAGTTCATGTATGATATTTGTAAAATAGTGTCTTGATGCTTCTATAACATTTACATAAGGAGTGTGGAAAATATAGAATAGTTTTGGGGAGGGGTAATAGAATAATTGCAGCTCAGGTGTTGAGGAGATGGGTGGTGATAGCAATGAGAAATGATTGGGTAAATGTAGTGAAAAGGAAAATATTGGTGATCATTAGTGAAGCCTTGGGCTCTACCGCTGTGTTTCCCTTCTAGTTGCATCTGCACATCGCAGGGTTTCGGTTGTTACCTTTGCATGCAGCAACACACTCTTGCTTTTGGGGCACTGCTGAAGGCTCTTTAACAAGGGGAGTAAGTTAGATTCCTGTAGGAAAATGGCACAAGTACTCTCCTCACCTTTTTCCACACTCCCTTTTGGACAGGAGTCCCGCTGCTGAGTGGCCCTGGGGTCTCGTAGGATGCTTGCACCAATTTAGTGTGTTAGGGATATGTTAAAAAAGAGCTAGTTTGCTGGACATTTCTTCAGTGTATATTGTGCTGGCAATCATAAGTTTGAGGTTTTTTTTTTTATTTTAATAGTTTTGTTTTGAGGGAGAGGTCCTCAAAGTGGTGATGAGTAGTTGAGAAATAGCCACTGTTTTTTAATTAATGCAGTATTTTTACAGTAGGGAAAGTATGTTTTAAGGTGAAGGTGGCTGTGGAGACAGGATACGCTGCTAGTTGGAGCTTCCCAAATACACACATTGGAGCAGAGTTGGGAAATCATAACAGGAAAATAGGTCTCCTTAAGCTGTTGTTTCCTATGGAGCAGTGCTGGGAACAGCTTCTCCAGCCAGGAGCTGGCTCTTCCCCCCTCTCTTGGCTGGTGCTGCCCTGGGCATGTGCTGGGTGCTAATGCTGCACCTCTTTTCAGGGAATGCTTGGATTGATGCTGGGAAAATAACATGACAAAGAGAAAGAAAGAATAATAAAAATATTGGGTATTTTTTCTCTTATAACAGCAGGTCAGCAAGTTACTGCAGGTTAGCGGCACCTTAAACACCCTCCTGGCATTAATAAATGTGACCATCGGTGGTGTTTCTAAAATACAGTTTCTTTGAGTGGTTATGCTTAGGAAAGAAGGTGTTCCAGCCCTGAGCTATTCTGAATTACCAAGGGTGATTTTGGGGCTCAGGGGAGTAAGGGATGTAGCTATAAGGGTTATTTCTGATATTTCAGTAGCTTGAGGGGTGTCCTACCAACGGGAAACCAAACTGGTCACTCAGACAGGACTCAACAGCTGCCAGTGGAAAGTTCTCACCTGGGAATTCCCATGTACATTTGTGATTGATTGCTGGGTTACATCAACGATAATTTAAAAATTAATTTATTATAATATATAGAGATTATTAATTAATTTAAATAATTTTAAAAAAAGAGTTGGACTTAAAGGTCGTTGTTGGTCCCTTCTGAATCGGATTATTCTTTGATTTGCCTAGAAAAGGCTTTAGAATGATTAACTGGTGATAAAGTTAAGGGTTGCAACTATAAATTTAGGTTCTTATTGTGCAAAAATTACGGGGTTCAGTGTCTGGAAGGGTGTTCTTTTTCTCTGTTTTTTCTCACCTCCCAGAAGTTTATAGAGGAAATAAAATGTGATGCTGTTTCTTAAAGAATGGTGATGTTGTATCCTATCATTCCTTCTCCTTGTTTCTTGCTGAATGAATGTAAAAATTACCGTGGGTTCGGAGGATTCCCTTTAGGTGGGAAGCATGGATCTGTGGGGATATGAGCTCTCCCTGACAGCTCCAGCAGTGCTGGTGGAAGGGCTGGTGATGAGAAAGGGACTCTGCAGCCTGGAGCGAGCCGGACAGTGACCCTTTGTTAGGGCCAGTGGCCGAGCCAAGTGCTCTGAAAGCAGCACAAGGCATGTGATTGCTCTCTGGCTTGGAGAAAAACAATTTTTCCCTGTGTGTGTTTTTTTTTTTTTTTTTTTTTTTTTTTTTTTTTTTTTTTGCAAAATGCTGCTCTTATCTTCCAGTGCATTCAGTGCTGCTTGACTCGCTGCCATGGTTACGTTTCCCTGTTAATTCCGGTCTAAGGTACAACTTCAGGAAAAGTGTCCCTCACTTCCAATTTCTGCAACAGCCTGGTTGTTTTGGGAAAGGGAAATATTGGGGGATCAAATTGTGGCTCTTAGCAGGTTGTTCCTCTCTCTGAGTGTTCTTTGGGAGGAAGGAGAACGAGTTCCTCAGGGATTGTTTGACTCCGGATCTGTGCTCCTGCTCTGTCGTTCTTTCTCTTGGAGACAGCTTGAAGGCCTGAGAGACAGATAACGTGATGGCAAAGAAAATCTGAGCACGGTTTGATGTGTAAAAAAGCCTAAAACTTTCACCTCTCTTCCCCACTCCGTGAGCTTTTCTGAGAAGGCAGCGGAGGAATTTTGATTTTGTTTTCCCCTGTAGAAATACCAAGGAGGAAGAAGAGTAGGAAATGAAAACATCTTCCCATCACCTCATTTCCTCCTTGCTTTAAGCTCTTTGCTCTGCATCATCAGCTCTGGATTGCAGGGAATAGTGTCATTTTCCCCCTGTTTCTGCAGCAGTGCAGTAGCAGTTTTATCATGTTGAACTTGATTTTTATAGTCATGGAAATGACTGTTAAAATATAGCTGTGACATTAAACTCTCTGCTGTAGAAATGCTTAGTTTTAAAAGACACCCTCTTCGCAAAACTATGTTCAGTGCAATAGAAACCTGCTGCAGTGGCAAGGGAGAGGCTTGAAGAAGCAGGGGACTGATGCCTCAGATGGTGTTCCTTGAGTTCCAGATTGTGCCTGTGGGAGCTCTGACATAATTTGTGCTCGTTTATCCTGGAGCTCTGGATTGGGAAGGACTTTGGGGTTTGCCTGCATCGTTCATGTGACTCAAATCCAGCTTGTGAAAGGGACTGTAAGACTGAGCTTGTGGCATTTGGGGATGTTGCACCTGCTAGCAGGACATGAACTAAACCACAAGAAGTTCCACCACAGCATGAGGCAGAACTTCCTTCCATGGAGGGTGGCAGAGCACTGGAACAGCTGCCCAGGGAGGGCAGACGGGGAGTCTCCCTCTCTGGAGACATTCCAACCCACCTGGAAGCGTTCCTATGTCACCTGCAGCAGGTGACCCTGCCTTGGCAGCGGGGGTGAACTGGATGATCTCCAGAGATCCCTTCCAACCCCAACAGTTCTGGGATTCTGTGGCTCAGTTTGGGACCTTTCCCTAAGGCTACGCTTGCTGTCTGTCGAAGTTGGTGCCGTCACCATCACACTGAGGTTTGGAACAAGCTGGACTCCTACAGCTGCTGCCTGAGGGACAAGGTGTCAGCGCTGGTGCGAGGGAAGGGGCAGGGACATGCAGCTGGAGGCTCAGGAGCCAGGAATGGGTGTGGAGCTGCAGCCCTGCCGGTTTTGGTCACTTGTCTCCTGGGGAACCTCAGTCCAAGGATCCTGATGTTGACTCATGGCCAGTTCATGCACATTTGATCCCCTGCCAGCACTGACCGTAAGCCGGACTGCCTCCTCCTCCCCTCCAGTGTTTAACTCTTCTCCTTCCCATGCCCAGCGCACACCTTGATGTGTTCCCTCCATAGCAATATTTATGGTCTGGCAAATTTTGCAAAGGCTTCGGTAGAAGTGGTTTGGAATTTCAGTTCATTAAAACAAGTCCATTTTGAACAGTTAAGGCTCAGATGCTCTCTGTGCCTTCTTTGAGGATGTTCCCTGTAGCCCCGCCATAGCGAGAGCCAAGTTACAGCTTCTTAGTGTCCTCTGGTGACATGTAGGAAATCCAAGGGAACATTAAAACTCATTGACTTTGTGATTCCGAGTTTCCAGAAGACAGATGCCAAAGACATCTGCCTCTAGATAATGTTTTCTGTTAGTCTGCATCAGCATCTCGCTTTTTCTGCAGAGGCAGTGTTAAGAGCTTGGGGTGATGTGATTCCTTCTTGCATACAGGGTATTTCAGTTAATGGACTTCTTAATATTAAAAATCAGTTTGGATGTTCTTGATTGTGCTTCTTGTTAGTAGTGCAGTATGGCACATTAATAATGCTGTTAAAGTCAATAATTATATATATATTTATTTTAGCACTAGTTTCAGTTTTGCACCCTCAGTACTTTGTGGTGAAGTACTCAGAATACTGATTAGCAAGGAGGAGGGAGAAAGCTGTTGAACAGTGAGTTGGCATCTTACTTCATTAGCTCCCTAAAAATAAAGCGTCTGGTTTAAAAGAGGGAAGGAAGAAAAGCAAGAACCTGAACTTGCTTCTTGGTAATCTTGGCTTGGTCCAGGACTCTTTATTTCACAGAATCATAGAATCAATTAAATTGGAAAATCCCTCCAAGATTGTCCAGTCTAACCTGTGCCCGATCCCCACCTTGTCACCCAACCCAGAGCACTGAGTGCCACGTCCAGCCAGTCCTTGGACGTCTCCAGGGATGGGGACTCCACCACCTCCCTGGGCAGCCCCTTCCAATGCCTGACCACCCTTTCCATGAAGAAATTCCTCCTGATGTCCAACCTGAACCTCTCCTGGTGCAACTTGAGGCCGCTTCCTCTCATCCCATCCCTTGTTCCCTGGGAGCACAGCCTGACACCCCCCCCGGCTCCCCCCTCCTGTAGGGAGTTGGAAAAAGTGAGAAGGTCTCCTCGAGCCTCCTTTTCTCCAGACTTTATTTATGTATTTTTAATTAGTGCAGAAAGGACAAGTGTGCATCTTGTTCGGTCCTACTTGAGCTCTGCCTACAGGATTCATCAATGAGGTGGTTATGTTTCTGGAGGACAATATGACTGAAGTTTGGGGATAGCTCTGGATTGATGAAGTTTACTCAGCTTATTAATTCATGCTGGGTAGTGATAAGACACCAAATGTGTGCAAACACATACTGCTCCCCTGTGCTGCCATCTGTTAGAAAACCTGACATGTCTGCTTGTGTTTAGAGAGGCTTGGTGGTCCTTCACTCTCATTATGTCCTCACTTTGGAAGAGGGAAGACAAGCTGTCACTGCAGGGATTTCAGTTTCAGGGATTCCAGAGTGCAGGTTCAGGATACTCTCACCCTCAACAGATGCCCTGTGTAGTTCATGGAGGAGAGACAATGCTCTCAGGCTCATGTGGGAATACAGTTCCAGATGAACCAAGGTGTGTTGCAGGAATTCACTGCTCAGGTAGAGAAGGGGTGAAAGGAATAGTCTCGCCTCTGTAAGGGAAAATGAGAATAAATCCTTACTGTTTGCTTGAACTTGTTGGATTTAGTGTAGACCTGCAGTAAAAGTCACATCATAGATTTAATCAACAAGATGTAGAATGTAACTGCGGAGGAGGAAACACAAGCTGTATTTTCTCTGTAAGCTTGGTGGTGACTGTTTCAGGCCTAAGAACTTCTTCAGGCTTCTAATCTCTTTAGGAAATTCATTTTTTGGTAATGTTTGGATAGCAGGATAACTGGAATTTTGAGAAAGAACTGTGAATCAGGCTTGGTGAGACCAGGAATGACAAAACGCAAGGTGACTTCAGATCTACCCTTGATTAATGAAATAATCATATTTAACAGTTTTCAGGTGCACCTCCTGACCCCAACACTTCTTTTTTCTTCTTCCTTCTCCTTTAGTCTCAGTTGTAGAAATTAGAACCTCATCTGGGTAAGTAGAGAGGACTAAGGAGTCTCCCTAGTACTGAAAGCAACTACTTCACTTCAGGGAAAATAAGAGGACAATCTTCAGGTGTCTTTGATTTTTAATGCTAGAGAATTTGCAAAAGACTGCCTTCACCTCTGCATTTTCAGATTACTTTTATTGAAAAAGCACAGTTATGATTTGGGGATTTTTTTAAAAGACTGTGTAAAATAAAGCTGAGAATGTGTTAAATGTAGTTTGGCTTCTTTGAGGAGTGTTGGAACGATTAATACAGCCCTTAATGCAAAGTAATTCCAGGGAATATTACTCTGTAACATCTTTATGGTGTCTTAAGATAGCTCACCTTTGCAGTTTGAGAAAAGCTCCTTCACTATAAAGTGAGGTTGCCTTTGTTTGCTTTTTCCCTTTTTCCCCCCTTTGTCACCTCTTTAATTCTAGTTTTGCCATCCTCGTTTTTCTAATGTGCACAGATTAACAAGTGCAGCTCAGGAGAGGTGTTTGTTTTGTATTCTTTAAGAGTAAATGGGGATTTAGTGCAATTACTGTAATGCCCTGTTCATTGTTCCTTCCTTTATCAACTCTTAGAGTTGAAAAAATGGCTCTTTCTGTGCCCACACTAATTCTTTGCTTTTCGCACTTCAGGACTCTTGTGTCAATGTGATTTGTGGTTGTGGAGGGAGGAGGAGGAGTAGGGTAGCAGGGAGAGCCTTTACCCAGAGGATCCCTTGGCTGAAAGCACAGCTAAGGAGGAAAAATACCTTCAGTGGCCTGAAACCTCCTGTCCTGGATGGATCATCACACCCGTGGCTTGGGAATGAGTCACTGTGACTTCGTTGTATTTTCATGGAATCCTGTAATGGTTTGGGTTGGAAGGGACCTTAAAGCCCATCCAGTCCCATCCCCTGCCATGGGCAGGGACACCTTCCGCTAGCCCAGGTTGCTCCAAGGCCCATCCAGCCTGGCCTTGGACACTTCCAGGGATGGGGCAGCCACAGCTTCTCTAGGCAAAGTAATTTAAATAACCTCCCTTGAATAACCTCCAAGTCCATTGCTTGGCAAAGGCATGAACCTATTTTTACTTGTCTTCACATAAATGCATCAACCCATGTTGGCAAATCCAGCCCTTTCCAGATATCCAGCAGCCAACACACAGCTCTGCTTCCTTCTGACAAGGTTGGTTCTAAAAGTGGCTGAGAGCTTTGGTCATATTTTTGTGTTTATCTACCATTTGGGAGTAATCTAAGTGAATATACAGGGCTGCAACAGTCAAAAGATGAATTTCATACCTTAGGAAATGATCGTGGCAGTTTGGTATGAAACAAAAATCATGGAATCACAGAAGGGTTTGAGTTGGAAGGGACCACAAAGATCATCTCGTTCCCACCCCGTGCCCCGGGCAGGGACACCTTCCACTAGCCCAAGTTGCTCCAAGCCCCGTCCAACCTGGCCTTGGACACTTCCAGGGATGGGGCAGCCACAGCTTCTCTGGGCAACCTGTGCCAGGGCCTCACCACCCTCACAGCCAAGAATTTTTTCCCAAAATCTAATCAAAACCTCCTCCCTGTCAGTGTGAACCCATTCCCCCTTGTCCTGTCCCTCCCGGCCCTTGTAAATAGTCTCTCTCCATCTTCCTTGTTGTCTCCCTTCAGGTAACTCACCCTGGCTTGGGCTCAGTCATAAATCTTTTGATGCTGGAGGAACCATGTTCTTTATTTTGCTCTGTGTTGTAGCAGGGGTGTTTCTGGTTTATGAGGTTATGTAACTCCTTTGCCAGAACTTGAGCCGTAATTCTCATTTTGGGCACGAAGGGGAGGCCTGAAGTTACCTGGTATAAATATTCCTAATGCTTCATTTAGCTTAGAGCTCTCCCAGCTGAAAATCTGTCATGCTGAGAACTGGATTTTCCAAATTAAGCAAAAGTTACTTCAGTTAAAAGAAAAAAAAAATTGGAAGTTATACTTCAGGTTTTTAAATATTTTAAATGGTGCCTCAGAATACAGTTGTTCAAACAAAATATAAGCATTCTAGTTTCATGCTTTACTTCTCAAAAATTTTGTCTTTTCCTTTAATTAAAGCCTTGTTTGCTCCAATCAAACATTTTCTGTCATAACATCTTTTGATGTCACTGTACATAAAAAAAAAGTACCCTGAGAGGCAGTTATCTGCTACCTTGCATAGGAGTAGGCAGTGTAGAGCAAGCCTTGCTTTGTAATCATAGAGTGGAATGCACTTTATAGTTATTTTGGTTGTTTGTTTCATGATCTGTCAATGCTGCTGCAGGCCAAAAATGTGATTTATTTTTTCTCGCAGACACATTTTTCACACATATATATTTCTAAAGGTAAATCATCCGTCCATGGCCAGTGCTGCTCAGTCAGTTCAGGGCAGTGGGAGCTGTCTGGGCAGTAATTACCACTTGATGGCTGTTTATCATCATCAAAGAATTGGTCATTACAGTGAAGCTCCTGGTATGTGACCCGTGTGATGGCAGACACCAGTTAAGACTTTTGGGTATAAATTGTAGTGTCTTTTATTTGTAGCTGCCTTTGATCCTTGGTGTTATTCCATTTAATGTTTGAGCAGTGGGTGGCTGAAGTGTGGATTGAGTACAGGTCTAGTTTTAATCTGTCATAATGCGAATTTTTCCTGTCTGGAATATCTGATTTGAGGCAGTGGGATTGCTTGTCAGGGTTCTGAAGGTTGAAGACTCTCATTGGATTAATTTTTGGATGTATGAACGTCCACTGGTCCTCTTGATTTGCGAGCCCTGATGGGATCTAAGTAAACACCCAAAGGATGGGCAGCCTTACAAATTTGGAGGAGTTAGGACGGTTTTCCCTGAGATGTACAAAAGCTGAACTGAAAACATTCCTGATGAGTGTTATCAAGCAGCTGGTCCCACGTGCCACGTACTCACCATTGTTATCATCCCTCTGCTCTGAGCAGTTTAAAAATGGCAATTTTTGTTCATGTGTTTCACAGAAGCCTCTTCTCCTGCAGAATAGCAGTTATGGCTTTCAAATACTGTGTGCCAGATAGCTGGGAGGGAGGGTTTATCTCTCTTTAATAATGACAAAATTAGCAAAAACATTAGAACAGGAGTAGCTTGGCTTGTTGTGATGTCAATAAAAGCTCTTATTACTTTTTAAAGCCTTCATTTAAATACTGTTGGTATTAGTCTCTGCAGTGCACATAACCTTTATTCCTTTTACCCTGTAGTGTCCTTTTATTCCGTTTATAATCTTACACTGTACACTGTGTTTTCTCTACCAAACTGCTCTTTCGTATTTTTTTTCCCCCTTGTGCCCTCAGAGATATTTATTTACCTCTTAACATTAAAGTCTGTCAAGCAAGAGGAGTTGTGCAGAGAAAAGGACCAAGACAGCCTGTTAGGTATTTTGTTTTTGATAACACTGTGAGCTGGAATTCAAGAAGTTCTGGGGAGAAGAAATAGTAACTCCTGGGGGTTGGAAAGGGAGTCATGACCGTGGTTGGGCTCCGTGTCCTGTCCTCGTGGTAGAATTAGGCCTCATGTGCCCACTTGGATGTCCCCTGTGCTTGGGGCTAAACTGATTATCAGATTTGAGGTCAAGGAAAGTATTTTTTTTCTCCAGTTACCAGTTCTTACGGATGTAATTCATGTTGTTGATCTGTGTAAGAGGGCTCTCCCCTGCTTCTTAGGACTACTTGGGTTAGGAGAAAACTGGGCAGGTAAGGGAAAGGTATTTCCTGGGTCTCACTGTTTAATTTATAACTGTGGCTTTTGCCGTAAGTTTTGAATTTGAGGGATTTTTTTTTTTTTTTTGCTTTATTACCTGTAATGAGTGTGGAGTATGTTAATGCTCTGTGAGCAATTTTGGTCTGAACACTGGTGAAGATTTCATGGGAAGGAGAGGCACACCTAACTTATCCAGGCCTTTCTGTTCCAGGAATAGTATCCTGGAGTGCCGCTGGAACATTCCTGACCAGTGCTGCCCACCAGCCCTGGAAGCTGAGGTAGAAAGAAAAGCAGTGGTTATCCGAGGGGTGGTGGTAGGAAGTTTGGAGGTCGCTGTTGTGTTCCAAAAAATCCTTTCACACCCTCAAGAGTTATGACAAACAATAAGAAGTTCTCATTCTCTGGTATTTTTGGTTGATAACCTCATTGGAGGGAGTAGCTGCGGTTGCACATTTAGACAGAAACTTTTGTGGATCCACCTTGACTAAAATTCTTTAACTTCAGTCTTGTTCAATGCTGGAGTCGCTGCCTTCGGTCATGAGGACCCTACTCGCTGTGGGAAGCTTTTGTTTCCTACAGAGAGTTTGCTCCAAATGAAACATGAACATTTAGCTTTAGGAATCACAACTGTTTTGTTTTTCAGATTGTTAATCTTTTATTTCCAACCAAACCTAGTTGGCGCTGTTACTTGTCAGAAAAATTCATGCTAATCTCCATGCTCATGAGTTTCTGGATTTTTCTCTTGGGAAGGGTGGGCAGGAGTGGTCTCTTGAGTTACTGTTTTTTGGTTTTTTTTGGTTGTAGTTCATTATACAGTGGGTTGATGCAGTTAGCACTGGAATTCAGGAATCCTGGAATCATGTTTTTAAGTGTAGCATGCATGCAGTAAACTAACAAAGTGACTGAGAAGTGATGCTTTAATATTTGTGGTGGCAATTTGATTTTCTAAAGACACTTTTTAAGTGTTCTGCTTGTTGAGCTGACAGCGGAAGAACTGCCTAAAATTCACACAACAGTGCTGGAAGATGGGCAAGTGCAACAAAAATCAGTTGAATGTATTGCCATGAAGAAACAAAGCCTTACAGATGGAGTGAGGGACAGCTTTAGAAAGTGAAGGTGGTGGCTTTTTTGTTAAAAGGGGAAATATTAATGGATTTAAGGACTTGGTCAGATTTTTACCTTTTTTTTTTTTTTCTTTTTCTTTACGAAATGATTGAGAATGGCAACAATGAGTAATAAAAACAATTATGCGGAGAAACAAAATCCTTCAGTATAGTCTTGCGCGTACCGACAGCAGTGTTTCCTCTGTTCCAGCTCTCTACAACTACGACGCCAGGGGACCTGATGAACTTTCCTTACAAATTGGGGACACCGTGCACATACTGGAAACATATGAAGGTAAGGTGGCAAAAATTGAATTAAAACCCAGTATTTTTTTCACGACTGCATTCCTTTTCTGTTCGTGACCTTCTGATGGGATCAAGTGGTGAATTGCTTACTTGCTTTTTTTAAGGACAAACCCCCCGTTATTTCTAATGAACACAGAATTAACTGAGTGGAGCCACATGTGGTCGATGATCTGGTGAATAATCATTTCCTTTTCTGGGGCAGATGGATGTTCACACCACTTTATTTGTATGGATTAATTGTAGCTTCTACTCTATGTCAGAGAAATGATAGATGCTTTTTGGGTACTCTCAGGTAATGCAAAAGAACCTGCTGCTAAAAGGAGTTGAATCTGGACTTGAAAGCCACCCGAGTCCTAAATTATTTATGTCTCTCATGTAAGAAGGGTACATGAGTTGCAGTGCCCTGCACTGATTTCAGGCTTTTCCAGATGCTTTTCTTGTTTTGATATGAAACTGTAGAAATGTTCCCTGTACCAAAACCTTTCCTCCTTGATCCATGTAAAAGGGAATTTGAATGCTGAGTTTGATAATCAACAGGACGTGGAAATTGTCACAACACTTTTCAGCTCTTAATTCAGTCCTGAGCCAAGCAAAATACAGCTGTTTTATTGTGTCCTTAAGTTGAAATTTTATGGCATGATGCAGTTTGGAAAGGTGTAAGCAACACATAACTAATCTCTCTGTGTGTTTTAAAATCTTGTAACTTCCTTTTTCATGTGGAAAAGTGATTTACTTAAATATATTGAGTTAATTTTTTTCTCTAGACATTGATCTTTTGGGAAATCTGTGTGATAAATTTGTTTTAGATATTGGCTTAATTGGATTTTTTTATTATTATGTTTACTGAAACAATGTTATTTCAACAAGAGTAACAAGCTCTGCTCATCAATGTACAATGGAATTTTCTCATTATTCCTGGGCTGGCATTTTCTTGGAGTTGAGCTTTGCTGCTGCAGTGCCAAGTTTGACTCTAAGCAAAGCAGTGGTTCCGCTATCTGACATTACAAGCTTTAATAAAAATCTAATAATGCAAAGATTTTAAATGCAAATTGAATGATTTAAATATTGCACAGCTTTGTACTTTTATATATAAATAGATTTATTTAATGAATGTGGGAGAAACTCTGAAACCATATCAAATGCTGACTGCTGCCAAGTAAGTGGGACAGTGGAGATGACTCACTTTTCCCCTGGACTGGAATAATAGGAAGACCTTCACACTCCTCTCAGGGCTTCAAGCATATGGGATGAGGTCATGTTAAAAGAAATGCAAATAAGTCAGTGTTCTTCCAAACATGTTATACAGTGATTACTCATTAAGGCCCCGCTGTGATGGGAAATTAGATCCCGTAATTCTTATCTCTCTTGTTCACAGAGCTGCCATTATTAGGTGATTACTTGAGCTTTTTGATCTCCGAGTTCCTCGCTATAAAATCTGTGTAGGTTGTGCCCCAGGAGGTTTCATCCATATCCAGGTGTGTGCCTGGGAACTCGCCTGCCCTCAGTCCTGCCCATCCCACTGCTGTCCAATCTCAAGAAAACCCCCCCAATTATATGAGCATGGGACAGAAAAGTTGTTTTGAAGACTCAGTAATTCCTTTTTACTGAAAATCTGGGATTTTGCTTCTCCCCTTTCCCTGTATTTAAGGTGGTGGGGAAAACAACAGGCTTCTTTCATGGATACCTGCTGTTGTCATGCACTCTGCTCCTCCCGCCCTGCTGGAGATTGGTTACTATTTTGAAATAGTTCTCTGCAATAATTCTTAAGAGTAGTTTTGAAGACTGATGTGTCTGTAGGCTTTGAAGTGGTAGATCGTAGTTTGTTTTTTTGTGTGTGCCTTTTTTTTTTTTTTCCCCTCTGAATCTGCGTTGTTACCGAGAAAAGCTCATGGGAAATCCTTGCTCAGTTGGTTTCCTCTCTGCAGACACTAGAGGATGAGCAGCTGAGAGGGCTCAGCCCCACATCCATAGTCTGGAAGAGCTGTTTTAAGGACAGACAGGTGTCTGTAGGATATCACGTTGCTCCCATATACTGGAATGGATCGCTGAGATGAACTTTGACTGCGTGTGGGAAATAATATTTACTTTTTTAACTATTAGTACAACTTATTTTGGAATTTGTTTTTGTTACTAAACAAAAAACCTATCACGTTTAATTAAAAAATATTTTTATTTTTCCCTCCAGAATGCAGGAAAAAAGTGTTCTTTTTCATATACACGTAATATGTAGATCCTTTAATTTTGAGGCGTGGTGAGAATAACCTCCATTTTACGGGAGTTGGGAGGTTGGAGATGAATGTGCACGTTGCACTGTTATAGTCTGTGTTCTTTCAGGAACCCTAGTAAAGATGATACTCTACTTTCTAGAGTAATTGATGTTGAAAGTCAAATATCTTTCTTTCAGGAAGAATTTTAGATCATTTATTCTTTGGTTAGAAAACTTTCTCTTACTCTTTCTAACACGAGCCTTAAGGAAAGACCAAACAAAGCCATATGAACTCATAAATAGGCTTTGTTTTGGAGCAGGTATCCCCAAACAACTATTTGCCACATTCTGGTTTAGTACTTGCCAGGTCTTTATTGTCTTAATTCTGTTTCTTTATGTTATTTGATGGAGTGGGCAAACAAAGCATAATCACTGAATGTGGCTTATGAAGGTGAATGCCTATGAAATGTAACAGAAAATCAACCTCAAAACCGAGGTTATGTATTTGAGCATCAATTTATCTAAAGTGCTGCTGTGAGAAGGGGTTTTGGGTTCCCAAATATGGATTTTCAAATCAGTTATTCCCGATACTTTGAGAACACTTTAGTTCTTGGTTGCAGATTTTTTTTGTTTGTTTTTAAATGCAGCAAATACTGTCTCTGTGTAAGTGTTTAGTAAAGAGATGCATCATTCAAGAGTAAGCAAATACTTGAATGTCTTTTGCATCTTTAACAGAGAAACAAGTATTTTATTGGTTCTCTTTCCTTAACTGAGCATTTATGTGGATCCATATTTCCAGGCATTATATCCTGTAATATTTGTTAAGGGTGAGGCGTGGCTTTGGACACTTCCAGGGACGGGGCAGCCACAGCTTCTCTGGGCAACCTGTGCCAGTGCCCCACCACCCTCACAGGGAAGAACTCCTTCCCAGTGTCCCATCTAACCCTGCCCTCTGGCAGTTTGAAGCCATTCCCCCTTGTCCTGTCACTACAGTTCCAGGTGGAGAGTCCCTCTCCAGATTCCTTCTAAGCCCATTCAGGTACTGGAAGATTGTTCCTCACATCTAAATCTACCCTCCTTCAGCTTAAGGCCTTTCTCCCTTGTCCCATCCCTCCAGGCCCTTGTCCCAAGTCCCTCTCCAGCTCTCCTGGAGCCCCTTTAGGCACTGGAAGGGGCTCCAAGGTCTCCCTGGAGCCTTCTCTTCTTCAGAATGAACAGCCCCAACTCTCTCATGTTTTTGGGTAGTTGATTAGAGATGACTTCATCTATTTATGTGGCATTGTGTCTATTCATGGCAAGCCCCAGTGCCTCCAGTAGAGTCAGAGAGAGCAGCACTGGAAATTTTGGCTCCCCAGTGCACAGCTCCAGGCTGGATACCCAGCACCAGCTCTATCCAGGTGCCAGCTGCCATGGAGGAACCTGGTGAGACCTGCCTGGCCACAATGGGACCTGTGCAACAAGCAGGAATGCAACCAGTTCTCCACGGCAGATTTTGGCTACTTTCTTATCTCTGATCCTGCTGGCTGCAAAGCTCCAGAAGCAGAGGTTCAGCCACGAGGAGCTGTCTTTGCTACGTGGGTTTTCATCAGCATGGTGTCCTGAGGCAGCACAGAACGTGGGGTGGGAGAGGGGGTACTGTGATTGTATGTTCTTCAGTGCATTTGGTGAGAGTTAGGGTGGTTAGCAGACTCTGGAACTTCAAATTGTTGGTTTATTCCTATAAAACTGAGGGAATTCAGTTATTTAGTAGGATTGAGATCTGTGTGTGGGTTTCAGCCAGTGGAGTTAATGGTGGCAGAAATGTTTTATCTTCTTTGCACCTGAACCAGAAGCTGTGAGTGTTCATTTCAGCAGCAGTTTTTGTTGATATTCCTCCGAAGGCAATGGAAGTGTGAGATGTGAGGCCAGTGCAGCTTCTGTAGGGAAGGAAACTGTGGTGGCTGTAGACCCCAGAACTAAGAAGATGGCACTAACCATCCCGAGGTGAACATGGGGCATGAGCTCCAGGTGGAGTGTGAAGGTGCTGAATCACTTTCCCTCTTGCTGCAGGAGAGCAGATTAAAAAAATCCCACGTGCATGAGCCTTTAATTTGTACTTCTGGTCCCCGAGTGTGCATAATGAATTTATCACCATGTGTTGACTTCACTGAACTTTCTTTCTGCCCCAGCTGTTATTGGTTGTAATTCTTCTTCCACATTTGCATTGTGATTTCTCCATCCTCACCCAGAGATTGATGCTTTGCTGTAGAAAACCCCTGTTTGCATGGCTCAGTTTGCATTCGGGCTCAGTTTTCCAAGAGGGCTCCTTGCTTTTGTATTTTGATGTGTGAACCATAAATCACAAAGTGTTCTTGTGTTCTGATGAGATGGCTAAAGGATGATCTACACTTGAAAACTTGCAGCTGTGCAGTTTCAATAGGTTTTAAAATTGAACCAGTCAAATAGCACATTTTTGTGCAGTTAATGCTCTTGAGGTGGTTTTGTTTATGTTGGTGAATTAGTAATTAAAATTAAGTGGATGGTAATTAAACACATAATGTAAACATTCATCTGTGTCATGTCTTGTCCATCAGTTTGATCATCATCACTGGGATTTTTACAGCTTCCAAGATGACTTGTTTTATCCAGGATATTAAACCTGTAGAAAACTGAAATTCAGGTGGGACGTGCAGCGGTGAAGCATCATCAGAAACGTCGGAGCTGGTGAGCTGGGAGGTGACATGAATGAACTTTTTAATGCTTTTTCCCTTTTTCCCTTCTAGGCTGGTACAGAGGTTACACACTGCGGAAGAAATCCAAGAAGGTGAGTGTTGCCAGAGCAGAGTGCTCATTTTTCTCCCAGACAGAGTTGAATTTATGGCATTGGGTGTGTTGGTTTATGGAGATCTTGTGTGCTGGTCAACACATGTCCACTGGGCCCTGATCACTGTATTCCCAGGCTCTGATCACTGCTGTGTGCATTCCCGAGCCCTGCTCAATGTGAATTTTTCACAGTTAAAAAGAAAAAAAAAAAAAAAAAAAACTTAGTTGTATATCCAGCTCTGGGGCCCAGCACAGGAAGGACATGGAGCTGTTGGAGCGAGTCCACAGGAGGCCACTGAGCTGATCAGAGGGGATGGAGCAGCTCTGCTGCGAGCAAAGGCTGAGAGCTGGGATTGTTCATCCTGGACAAGAGAAGCTTTGGGGTGACCGAGGGTGGTGGGGGGCTGGCACAGGTTGCCCAGAGAAGCTGTGGCTGCCCCATCCCTGGAAGTGTCCAAGGCCACGTTGGACAGGCCTTGGATCAACTTGGGCTTGTGGAAGGTGTCCCTGCCCATGGCAGGAGGTGAAACTGGATGAGCTTTAAGATCCCTTCCAACCCAACCCATTCTAGGATTGTATTTTTTGCAATGTCGAGATATATCAGTCACTACCTGTGTTTTTGTGTGCACCGGCTTGTTTTCTGCAGTAACTGATGGTACCAAGTCTTTGGCTCAGTAAAAAGTTCAGAACTTTATGTTCTAGTTGGTCCATTTAGAGGCTGACACTTGTTAAATAACGTATTACTGGTGAAAGCCAATTGCACCTTGGAAAGGGACATGGAGCTCTGCAATGGGATATTTTAGCCCTTCTCTGGGAGAAGGGGAGGAATCTTGAGCCGTGTAATTACAGGCTGCAGTTTAGAGCAGCCTTTCTGAAAAATATAAAGAAAGGAAACCACACAAATACTGGTTGTAACATCATGTTTTATTTTTTGAGCATTTTACTTCATAGTAGTAATTAACCAGAATTAAACATCTTCTGGGTTTGCTTCTTTTTTTCGCTAAAACACCAGAAATGTCATGTTTGCCTCCAGAGGTGTGTGTTTAGTTGCTCTGTATGTTTAAAAGTACAGAGCTGTGTGGTTTGTCCCACCCATTTCCTCACCAGGCCTGACTTTCTGTCCTATTTTGATACCTTCTTTTTAATTTTTTGGGAATACATTAAATTTCTTACAAACTGTGTTTTACAAATGTGCCTTGTACGGCCTAAGAAGAAATGACACATTTTTTCTTGGCTTAAATTAAGTCCACGTGTTGCTGCAGTTCTCTGACTGCCACTAAATGCAGTGATTTTTATTTATTTTTTTAAACTGTGATGAAAAAAAACTCACCTCCCTCTCTCTGCCCCCCCCAGTGGCTTTCTAAGAATTCTTTTTACATTCCCATGTGATAAGAAAACTGAACTTCTACCTTGAAGGGTGGAGGAACTTGCTTTCCCAGCTTGACTTGAATTATCTTTTAATATGAGCTTACGTTATTTTAAAAACATTGTTGTATTTCTGGAACTTTGATTAGTTTAGAATATTTTTTCAGAAAAGCTGTCCTGGTGTCTTCTAGTATTGGTTGTTGAATTGTTTTTTGGCTTGTAATAGTAGCAATAGGCTGGTGGTAGAAGACAATTTGGGACCAGAAACAACATCTTGTAGCAGGGTAAGAAGGCTTGGTAAGATGTGAGGAGTGGAGGTGGATTCTAGGCAAAATGTCATTTTTGGAGTAGATTATGTAAAATCATCTCTTTCACGCCGTGAAAGGGAAATCTGTCTTAATTTTCACCTGAATATAATGATCCAGGGACCTGGAGAATTGTGGCAAACTGTGCTTCTAATAGGGGAGGAAAAACCCCTCTGTGGGCCACTTGTGACAGGGTGTCTCTGCTGTTTCCTTCAATATTGTGAAATTTAATTGTCAAAACACTTGATCTGTGTTTGCTAAGGTAGCAATAACACCTTCTTGAGAGGACGTGCAACACAAAATTTAAATGTGTGTTAAAAAAAAAAATCCCCCAGACACAACTACTGTGCTGTTTAAGAGGATGTGAATGGCTCTGCAGACCCAGCAGTGTCTTGGCATATTTTTAGGTAATAAACACAAGATGTCGTGTCCAATTGGTTATTTAACACATTTTTTTTTTCCTCTCCCTCCCTCTCCAAGGGCATATTTCCTGCCTCCTATATACATCTGAAGGAAGCAATCGTTGAAGGCAAAGGGTAAGTTTGATTTGAAAATAATGAAAAATCCATTTTCCTATTTGTATTGATATAATTTTGGTGTACTAACAAGTGACTTAGACTGGTTTCCAGTTAGTCAAGGAGCTGCTGATGAAAATGTGTGTGTTTGGCGTTTAAAATGTTCTAAATTATTAACTCGCCTCACGTGGAAGGTGCTGTCACATCAGCAGAGCTGGACAGGGCTGCCTTGAGCTAAAGCATAACCTCCCTCTCTCTTCATGGAATTAATAATTTATCATTTCTCTTTGTAACTTTTATTACTGTCTAGACTAATAATTACCTAGATTAACTTCATCCATTCCCTGCCTCCTGCTTCAGTCCAGTGTCAGTTTTCCCAGCTTCTTTTATCTTGCAGCCCTTGAGTCTTATGGCTTCTGTCTGGTGTATTAAAGAGGCCTTTGATATGAGACACCTTTCTTTTATGCACATGAAATTTAAGTAATTTCTCAATTCTTATGCAGTAAATCTTGTAGACTAGTCTCCTTGCTGAAAACCATTATCTAGGCATTGGTTCCTGCCTTACTGAGAAGTTGTTTTGTGCCCTCTTCCCCTCTCTGGCGTGTTCAACACTAAATATTTGAGCTGCATTTATTATTTAACAGCTGTTCAGATCCTTATGTATCAAATCAGCTTTGCTGGATACGCATGTAAAAGTTTCTAACGTTGATATCAAAGGTTAGTTAAAAAACAGGAAAGAAACTCCAACCAAATCCCAGAGAAAAAAAAGAGTGAAATTATTAAATAATTACCCAGGTATGAAATGGAGTGAAACAGGATTAAAATATTTTATTCCTTTGTGCCTGACTTATTTTTACACGCTGTTAAATATGTAAATGATCAAACTTCTAATCATGAGATTGCTGCACAATGACATCTTTCTCCCTGATTACAAAACTGCCTTTAAGTACCCTACTTTGGAAATATTAAAAGATCTAGCTGGTGTTTCTTACTTTCATGCCACACAATTTTAAAACAAGTCGTACAGAAACTTTGTGGTAAGAACTTGAATGCGTAAGTTTTCATTGCAAGACCAATATTTTGAAAAAAACAAACAATTACAGATGAGTATTGTTGCACTATAGGTTGTGTGTGTATGTGGCTTTTATCTGGCTTGCTTCTGGTAAAATAAATGTCTCAGTAATAAATGTTCTGGTGAGGTGTTTGTTGATATCCTTGTGAGTATGGAAATGAGGAGAGAGTGGGAAAAGTTCACAAGGACATGAAGTGATAGGACAAGGGGAAATGGCCTTAAGCTGAAGGAGGGAAGGTTTGGATTAGGTATTGAGAAGAAATTGTTCCCTGTGAGGGTGGAGAGGCCCTGGCACAGGTTGCCCAGAGAAGCTGTGGCTGCCCCATCCCTGGGAGTGTCCAAGGCCAGGTTGGATGGGACTTGGAGCAACCTGGGCTAGTGGAAGGTGTCCCTGCCCACGGCAGACCTTTAAGGTCCCTTCCAACCCAAACCATTCTGTGATTCCATAATCTCTGCTCATCCAAGTACCCTTTATGTTGTGTGTCCATACTGGTGTTTACCACTTCAGTATCTCATAACATCATCTTTTTGCTTATAAATTTATAGCAAATGATGTTATTTTCGACCCCGTATTACTGTGTTTGGAAATGAACAGTTCCTGCTTAGGAATGATTCCAGATTAGATGATTTAGATTGGATATTAGAATAAACATTTTGACAGGAAGGATTGTCCAGGCCTGGCACAGGCTGCCCAGGGCAGTGATAGTCACCAGTCACCATCCCTGGAAGTGTTTGAAACGTGTGTGTGTGTGGCAGTTGAGGACATGGTTTAGTGGTGAATTATATCAATAATGGTGATGCTGCTGGTCAGACTCGATCTTAAAAGTCTTTCACACCTTAAGTTTCTATGATTCTGTGTTCTCACTCAAAGCTACTACTTAATTCAGCCCTTTTTTTCCCCTCTTCCTCCTCAGCCAACATGAAACAGTGATCCCTAACGAGCTCCCCTTGATCCAGGAGGTCACCACCACTCTCCGGGAATGGTCCATAATATGGAGGCAATTATATGTTGTAAGTAACAGCTTAGGAAAACATTTACACTGGGAATGGTTTATGGAAAGCGTAGTGCTGGGAAGAGAGAAGAAGGAAGGAACTCTTAATGATGAAGGAAGTATTAATGAAATTACCCTTCTCTTACTATTTCCAGTGACTACTTGTAGTACTGAAAAGCTCTTCGGCATCTTCTCTGTTAAAGAAAAAATCTCTGTAGTGAATTCTCTTGCATGTTTTCTCAAATCCCATATATTTCTTGTGCCGAATCCGTTTTTTAGAGTGTCACCTTGATCTAGGAATAATTTGTTAAGCAATTATGGCCCTTTTTGCATGGAGGTTCTGTTATACAGAATACACTGAATTTTTAAGATGTAGACAGATTTGGAATAATCTAATATATAATAATATTAACTAAGAAAATGGTTTTCAGGGCAGTTCTTAAGGCTGTCTATGTTATGAGGTAAATGAATATTTAATGTTGAATTTGCAGGTGTAAACTTAAACCTTTGTAAAATCATCGCTGTAGGCCTTTTTCCTCTCAGTATTTTTGTACTTGGAGTTAATTGTTCCCAATTTATCCCAACCTTTAAGTTAGATACCTGATTATTTTCATGTGCTAAGGTTCCAAGCACAATAGGAATATATCCTTAGAAATTTATAGTAATAGGCATTGATAGTCTCTCAGATAGGAAAACAGGAGAACACAGATGAAAGTGCAAATAAGGAAGGTCAAGAGTTTAAACTTACACCTAAAAGTGCAATTCAGATGCAAAGCAACACCTGCTGTGAGATTTAAGGTACCCTGGCTCACACTTCTTGTGCTCTCATTGTGCAAGGTCACTGTAACGAGATAATGGGAACATGAAAGTCTTTTATTTAAAGTGGGATTTAATTCAGAGTCTGTTTCCTATAAATGTGTTTGAAATCTTCTGTTGTAAAAGTGCAAGCTGGGTAATGAAGGGACCAACTGGAAATGAAGATGTTTGTGTTGACTAATGTGGCTTTTAATCACACCCATGAAAATAAAGATTAGAAATACAGTGTAATGGAAATGATGCAGTGTTGCAGAATAAAGGATGAAGGATAATATCTTACATGAAGAGAAGCAGATTGTATATTAAAGAGAGAGCTTTAACATGATGTTGTATTAGAGAGGCTGTGCTGAGGAGCAAGGAAGAAGTAGGGAGGCAGAAACACCAGGAGGAAGAGAGTCTCAGGAGGGCACTGAGAACAGCCTTGCCCTTGGTTTCATTGCTGTAGAATCACTGAATGGTTCGGGTTGGAATGGACCTTAAAACTCCTCTCATTCCACCCCCTGCCATAGGCAGGGACACCTTCCACTAGCCCAGGTTGCTCCAAGCCCCATCCAGCCTGGCCTCCCCACCCTCACAGTGAAGAATTTCTTCTTAATATCTAATCTCAATCTTCCCTCCTTCATCTTAAAGCTGAATTCCCCCTTATCCTCACACTCCACGCCCTGTGGGCTGCTGAGGACACTGTGAATTATATTTTGTATGAAGTCTGGTATTTCCTAATGTCAGAGAAATACTGCTTTCTGAACCACACAAGACCTCATTGCAGTGCACACAGAATAAGAAAGGAGGAATAGCAGAGAAGCACTGTTAGGAGTTTTCTTCCCATGACGTGTGTGCTTTTTTTAGTAGTAAATATTCTCCTCGCTGTTAATTTTTAACATCTCATTTGTCAGCCATTTATTTCCATGAACACATGTGACAGCTACACCTTTTGGAGTGAGTCCAGAAGAGGTCATGAAGTTGCTTAGAGGGTTAAAGCATCTCTTCTACAAGAAAAGACTGAGTGAATTGGGAGCCTGGAAAAGAGAAGACTTTGGGGTGAAATAATTGTGGCCTTCCGGGTCCTGAAGGGAGCCCACAGGAAAGATGTGAAGAGACTATTTGCAAGGGCCTGGAGTGACAGGACAAGGGGGAATGGCTTCACACTGACAGGGAGTAGGTTTACATTGGATTTTAGGAAAAAAATCAAAGCAACCACTGGCACAGGTTGCCCAGGGAAGCTGTGGCTGCCCCAATACCCTGGAAGTGTCCAAGGCCAGGTTGGACGGGGCTTGGAGCAACCTGGGCTAGTGGGAGGTGTCCCTGCCCATGGCAGGGGGTGGGACTGGATGAGGTTTAAGGTCCTTTCCAACCCAAACCCTTCTGGGTGTGTGATCCGTCATAAACAACACTTCAGTGCTTTATTAATAATTTCAAATTCAGGTGGTGCCAGTGGCCTCAATTCGGTAGCAGAAAGGGTTCCAGTCCGTGTTACTGTTTACTCTGGGTAGGTGGATCACTTAATAGTTTGTTTATAGTTTGTGTCTCAAGGATATCTGTTGGATTAATTGCATCTGGTCAACTGCCAGAAAGAGTACTGGCAGTGGGATTGCTCTATCAGGAGAGCTTTGTTTGACTGGAGGTAGCTGGTCTCAAACTGAGTAATCTGCAGACTGCACAGGTATTCCATGTTGTCCAGATCTTGCATATCAAAAACCACTAAATGGGCACATTTATGCCTTTATTCAGTTTGTAATTTGAGTTAAAATATTGAATGGATACTCAGTTTTCATTTCCACAAAGCAGAGGATGTGGCATGTTTTCCCTCTCACCAGTTTAAGATTGCCTGCAGCACTGAAAATCAGGAACCACTTTCCCATTTGGGTTTGTCTGTATTTAGCTCCCAGCCATATGTGCCTGTTGTGTCTTTCTCTGCTACATTAAAGAGCTTTTAATAATGGGTATTTTCTCTCTCTGGAGGTTCTCCCACTATAATCAAGGCAGCTTTTGGATAATCTGAACAGACTGAAGTCTTCAAGTTTCACAGTTAGATATCCTTTTTCCCAGAGACTTGGAATCATTATGGTCTTTTCCTGCATCTTCTGCAGTTTTTCTTATAGTGGGGAATTTTACTGTAATTATTTAATTGTTCTTAGCTTATCTGGGTGTTTCCAAGTAAAGTTTGTATATGCTGCTGGCACTATTTAGTATCCACAGTTCCAGGCTTCAAAAAAAATTTAGGTATTCAACTTCCTATGAGGTTTTATGCTTTTCTGGTTTTTCACTGCCCTTTAGCTGTTACCTGTGGACTTGTAAGGTGCTGATGTACTTGGCTTTGCACCCTGAGGGATTTTAAAGTGTTGTTCTGAAGGTTTAACTAAGGAGGGGAAGGATTCTATGTTGCAGGTGGACTTTTGGAGAACTTGAGCCTGTTGCTATTAAAATGCACCATTTTTAGTCCTGTTCTGCTCAGGACAGAGAATCATTGAATAAAGTTACCTGTGAATATTCCACTTGAATGCCTGAATACAGCATGACCCAGGTTTTAAGGTGTCATAAACACAAATTTTACGCCTAATTAGAGCCCTAAAGCTGAAGGTCAGACTCTATATTCAATGTTCTGTGCTATAGAAAATTAAGCTCCTATTTTAGAGCTCTTGTAGACTTTCACCCTTTAAATTCATGTGTTACAATTGCAGTTAATTTTGTGTATTTAAAAGGACTTCAAACCTAACTTCTGCCCCTCTTTTCCCTCCAAACAGCAGGACAACAGGGAAATGTTCCGCAGCGTGAGGCACATGATTTATGATCTCATTGAGTGGAGATCCCAAATCCTGTCTGGGACCCTGCCCCAAGATGAGCTCAAAGAACTGAAAAAGAAAGTGACTGCCAAAATTGATTATGGCAACAGGTTTGTGAACAGTATTTTTCCAAGTTTTTGTGCTTTTATTCCTGTGTTTATGGAGATTTGATAGTTGTATATTAACATTTCTGTTAAAGCAATATAAAGATGGAAGTTGATGCAGCATCTTTATAATATGTGAAAGTGGAATCCATCTCTCTCTCTCGTGATGATATTATCAATTTGATGCTGGTATGAATTTGTAATTTTTAAGGGCAATTCAAAAGTGCAAGTTTTGCTTCCGTTCAAAATTTAATTTAAGCTCCACTTGTTTCTGCAGCACAAACAGTTGTTGCCCTCTCAGCACCACCAGCTGTGTGTGCCCTGGAGTCACTCAGCTTAATGTGATGGTGAAGGATTTGGCTCAGAAGCATCATTTAGCTCAGTGTTCCTCCATTTCCATAGTATCCAGCTGGTAGCAGAAGATTAACAGACAGCTTTCATAAAAGAAAGTATCTATTTAGCAGAAGAGAATTGAAGTGGGGAAAAAAATATTGACCACAACCTGTAGTTTGCATATGTTAGATATTTTAGGAATGTATTCTCTCTGCAAACAGTCTGGATTTAAGCATGATTTTTTTAAATCCAAGTTTTAGGTTACAAGTTGCCTATACAGTTATAACTTTCCATTTTGATCAAAAATGAGAAATCTCATGCCGCACTTCAGTCAGGACATGATTTGAAGCAGTGTATTGAACAGTGAGAGACAGTATTGTAGTGCTCCCTTCCAGTCCTACCATTCTGTGGGATCCTGTAGTCCTGCTCACCTGAGGACTGAAAAAGTTCTTACCAAACTGGTCTTTAAATCCTTTGTGATATAAATATCTGATCAGATTTCAGCTATTTGTGTTAAATCCCTTGAGAACTGCCAAATTTGCAGTATTTGTTCATGCACTTTATCAGCAAAAGTTGGGTTTAAAAAAAAAAAGAAATTAAAAAAATACTCTGTAACTGCGTTCAGTCAGTAATTACCGTTTATAATCCAAGATATGGACGGCTGTACCTCTGTACACAATTAACCAGATGTTGTTGGTATTATTTGTTTGGCTACTGTATTTTACCATCTGTCTAAGGAGTTGGTAAAAGTTACTTTGAATAACCTCCAGATGCTCAGCCTTCAAATACAATGGAACATCTTGTGCTGTGCTTTATATTCATAATGTTCTGATGGACTAATTAAGTGATCAGAACGTTCTCTGGGGGGTGCAGGAGGGAGGTGGATTCCAGCTTCTGAGTAAATACTCACAACTGAAAGATAACATATGTTTCTAATAGTCCTACATTTACTGTGTCTAAAAGAGGCATGAATGGTGATTTCAGTGTCCAGACAGAGTGAATTCATTATGTGTTTTATAAATACGAAATGATCTTTAAGGTCCCTTCCAGCCCAAACCATTCTAAATGTTTTCTGTTCTATTCACACCCAAACTTTCCCTGATTTGGGAAATACTGATCTGTAAAAAAGATTTTGTTTCTATAAATACAGCCAAAAAGTTTTTTACAGCATGTTGTCAGAATAACTGAGGAAGTAAAAATGGCCTTAGGAATCTGCATTTTTAATATCTTTCTGAAATTGGGTCAAGTAATTTTGTTGTGAAAACACGTGGGTTTTTTTTTTTCAGTTGCAAAAATCTGTAACTGGGACGCTTAGGAAAAAAATATCCAGATTTTTTCCAAGCGTCATTTGTAAGTTAAAGGATGAAACAAAGGAATTGAATCAAAGTGTTTGCTTTGACTTATTTGACAGTCTGTGCAAACGTTCTTGTCCCATTGGTGTCGTAGGCTGGGTGATGAGCCTTTCCCCTGAATTCCTGAGGTACCATTTCCTCTGCTCCAGGCAGTTCTTCCTATGGAAGGACCTTGCAGGACTGGCAGTTCCGGCTCAAGTGCTCAGGGGGTGTATCCCCTGCTGTGGCTGCTGTCCAGGAAACAGTAGTAGGGAGGAGCAGGACTATTTTGGCTGCTTTTCTGTTTGGTTTCAATGATGAAACCGTTTTCTCACTAAAGAAATTCATCTGGGAGCTTGATGTTCCAGGGATGTTTGAGTTTCACGGTGGCTGGGACCAGTTACAGAGCAGAGCTTGGGAGATGTTGCTTAAAAATCTTCTTGCCTTCAGTCTGCAGCTTGAGTGATGGTTCTCTCCCCTTGAATTAATGCAGTGCAGTTAATTGGAGGGGTTTGTGTGTTGACCCTGGTCTAGGCTTTAATACTTCCAGGTCTCCCTCTGTGCAGGCAGAGGTGAGGAGGGATCCTTCAAGTCCATGAAACAAATCTTTGTCTGCCACAGCTCCTGTTCTTTAAGTGCTTGCAGGTTCTGTCCAAAGGGGATTTACTTTCAGATAAACTGTGAACCTCTGAGTGAATTATCAGACACAGCAAATTTGATTTAAGCTCATCGATCAAACATATTTCAAACCCACAGTTACAGCAGCTCCATCATGAGAGCTGAGTGAAGGAGAAAATAGGGACCAGGTGGATTGGCATGGAGGTGAGGAGGTCAGTCTTAGGGAGAGGACCTGATTTTTTAAATCCTTGGTTCTGCTGCCAGCACTGTACTAACCTGGAAAAGTGTGAAAGGTCTGTCCTAAGACTGGATTTGATTATGGCAGAAACCTTCCTCTCTGCAGAAGGTAATTGTGAATGTTAACACCCTGCTGACACAAATCTGGCTTCTCCTTTAAATAAAGGGAAACAATTCATGCCTGCTTGCATCTCGTAGGGTTTGGGTAAAACAGGAATTTTGGGATGGAAAGGAACTGCCTGTGGTGGGTCTGTAGTGGTTGGTTGCTCAGCAGTTGTTGGGTGAATCAGAGGAGGAGACAAAATCTCTTGCAAATTTAGTTGTTTAAGAAATTACTTCCCCAGCTGCTCTGCTGTTCCATTTACATCACTGCTCTCTGTGCTGTGGGAATAAGTGACTTCCAGCCAGCAATGCTTATCTCCAGTGTTGGTGACATGTTAAATTACATTATCATGTATCAGATAATGTGTTCTTCTCTCATATGTCAGGTGTGCAAGTTAAACACTTGGCAGGTGATATTTAAGCCTTTATTTGAGCACTGTTAATTCACAAGTGTATTTTCTTGTTTGTTTAGAATTCTTGATTTAGATCTGGTGGTTAGAGATGAAGATGGCAACATTTTGGACCCAGAGCAGACCAGCACCATTAGCCTTTTCAGAGCACACGAAATAGCTTCCAAGCAAGTTGAAGAGAGGCTACAGGAGGAAAAAGTAAGATGTACTGAGCACTGTGGCTTTTCCCTTCCAACATAAGACTGTAAACTAATTGGATGACTGTAGTTTGTAGCATTGGCAAAGAGGAATTTGAAATTTTTGTGAAGAGTTACCAGGTTTAAACATTTTGTAAGAACTTGTCTGTCTTAGGCTGTTTTTTATCTTCCTCTAAAGGATTTAGTAGAATTTATGGTCAAGATCTGTAAGTTTGTGGGAAGTAGAAACTGTGCTGTTTCCTTTCCTGTCTGTCTTGGTGCTCCGTACCTGTCAGAAAAACAGCAGGCCAAGCAAGGAACAGACTTCCTCTTTTTTGTCAGGTATATTTGAGGCTCAATTTTTTCCTCCATATGCTTAACTCTCTTTTAATAACTGAAGACATCTCTCTTCCCTGGTTTTTTTTTTCTTTTACTCTCTCCTTACGATGTGACACTTGAAGACAGATCCAGACAACACTGTCATAAATCCTGATATAAACAAAGATCACAGGAGTAGACACTCAACAAAAAAACCCTTCTTCTCTCTGAAAGGTTTTAGGGAAGTTTTATAGCAGTAGAATATCTGTTAGGTTGAGTTAAACTTTATTTTCTTCTGTTCTTGAATTGCAGTCTCAGAAACAGAATATTGATATCAACAGACAAGCCAAGTTTGCTGCCACCCCTTCATTTGCTTTATTTGTAAATTTAAAAAATGTGGTCTGTAAAATAGGAGAAGATGCTGAGGTCCTCATGTCTCTGTATGATCCACTGGAATCAAAATTTATCAGGTTAGTGGACTCCTCAGTGTAACCCCTAAGCTGTGCTTACTCAGTTATAGTAGTGAGGTAGTTCTAGGGCTCATGAAAGTCAGATTTCTCTGAAAGGCATAGGCAAGTCCCTGGGTACATCTCAATTTCAGGGTTGTGCTGTTCCTCATCAGCAGGTCCTGTGGTTCCCCAAGAGCAGATCTCATGAGAGGTGAACACACTGGCAAGGTGTGAGCCCTCCCTTAGCTGCAGATATTCTCACACTCTGTTGCTGAGGAGTTGTTTTCTTTATGAAAATAATATACACTAGGGGAAATGCCATCTTTCTGCTACATATTCACTTGTTCAGGATAAGCAGATGGGGTTTAAAAGAGTCTTCTGTAAATTCTGAAGTTGATTTTATCTGCTTATGTTAAAGGCCATGCAGTGATAGGACAAGGGGAAACAGCTTTAAGCTGAAGAAGGGCAAGTTTAGGTGGGATATTGGGAAGAAATTGTTCCCTGTGAGGGTGGGGAGGCCGTGAAACAGGCCAGAGAAGCTGTGGCTGCCCCATCCCTGGAAGTGTCCAAGGCCAGGTTGGATGGGGCTTGGAGCAACCTGGTCTAGTGGAAGGTGTCCCTGCCCATGGCAGGGGGTGGAACTGGATGGGCTTTAAGGTGCCTTCCAACCCAAACCATTCAGTGATGCTGTTGTTCTATGAAATTAAAAAAAAAAAATCTCAAAATACTGGTTTTTTTTCAGTGAAAACTACTTGGTGCGATGGTCGAGCTGTGGGCTGCCCAAGGACATCGACAGGCTGCACAACCTCCGCGCCGTGTTCACCGTGAGTGCGGCCTGGCACTGAGGGCACGTCCTTCAGGGCTTGGGAGTGATGGAGGGATACAGTGATCTCTGTGGGGTTACCTCTGCAGGTTGTGTGGCTTCCTACAAGAAAGCTGGAGAGGGAATTTTTGGACAAAGGCATGGAGTGCCAGGACAGGGGGGAATGGCTTCCCAGTGCCAGAGGGGGCAGGGTTAGATGGGATATTGGGAAGGGACTCTTCCCTGTGAGGGTGGTGAGGCCCTGGCACAGGTTGCCCAGAGAAGCTGTGGCTGCCCCATCCCTGGAAGTGTCCAAGGCTGGATTGGATGGGGCTTGGAGCAACCTGGGGTAGTGGATGTTTCAGCCCATGGCAAGGGGTGTAACAGGAGGAACCTTTAAGGTCCCTTGCAACCCAAACCATTCAGGGATTCTATCCTGGCTGAGGCTCACGTGAGACATTTCCCGTAAGTGATCCATTAAACATTCTCAACACCAGGCTAAAACCAAAACTTCTCCTTGAATTTTTAACTTACTAGAAATGGTTTGGCCTCCAAAGCAATTTACAGAGAAGTCAAGATAAGATGTTTGTGTACTATAACAAAAACTCTTTTCCCTGGTACCAGAGGCTTGCACAGTGAAGGCAAATTCAGAGCAGCAAACCTTTTGCCTTTGGAAATGGAATTTGAAATCCAGTTATTATGAAGTAACCTGGTGAAACTACTCTTTCTAGGACCTGGGCAGCAAGGACCTGAAGAGAGAGAAAATCAGTTTTGTATGTCAGATTGTAAGAGTTGGCAGAATGGAGCTGAGGGACAACAACACCAGGAAACTCACGTCTGGACTGCGGAGACCTTTTGGCGTGGCAGGTAACAGTGCTGGATCTGTCCATATCATGTCTTGCACAGAAATTGGGTGTGTGAAACTCCTGTGGGGTTGTATAAACTCAGAGTTGTTCCAAATGTCATCAGACTGATGTATCAAAGAAATTACTGTAGCTTCCAGGACTTGTATCAGAGGTGCCAAAGGTTATTTGCAACCTGTTGTTATTCCACAGGAAAATTCTGACATTACATTCTTAATAATTCTGTCCCTCTTCTGGGTCACTGTTGCTTCTAGTTCCCCAGGGTATGCCCTTGGCACCCTCTTCCCATGTTGATCCCTTAATTCTGTACCCTTTGTTTTCCTTTGCAGTGATGGATGTTACTGACATAATTAACGGGAAGGTTGATGATGAGGACAAGCAGCACTTCATCCCATTCCAACCGTAAGTAGGAAAGAGTTTAAAGAACCGCAGAAGGGAAAATATTAAGAATTTAACTTTGGTTTTTAAAAAATAGTTGATATTCTGAAGTTAATTTACTTAGTGAGGTATTTTATCTTGAGTAGTACTTGCTAATATATCTTCTTGATAATTTCCCATTAGTCATAACTTTTGGGGTTTCTTTAGTTTGAGTTTAAATCCTGCATTCCCAGTTTTGCAGGATTGTTTTGTTTTTATTTAAAGATGTCAGGGTGATAACGTGTAAGAGGTGAAACACTTAAAATAAGTACATTCTGAGTTTGCCTCTGCCTGAGATGGATAAAGACCAGCAGTGTTACCAACATCCAGTGCAGGTGACTTCTATGGATTTAGTAAATGATAACATTTCCTTGGTAGGAGATAGAATTTCATAGCCACAGTAATGAGAATCGAAACAAAAACTGGGGATTTGAAGGACGGCTTGATAAACCTCCTGCAATATCTTCACATAATTCACATTTATCATGCAAGACTTTTACCAGAAACCTTAAATATTTTGGTTGGTTGGTGAGGGAGAGGTTGTGTCTGCTGGATACAGCTGCTCACAGAATCAGGGAGACCAATGTCTACATGGACTTGGTCTTAATTCTAGTTATCTAAAGCCACAGACTTCCCACAGACTCTGAGCTTGTTGACATGGAATATATAGATATGTGCAGAGCAAGTGAGAATGTGTGGGAAATACTCTGTTCTATCCATAGATCGTAGGGGGTTTTATTGTTCCATGAGGCAAGGAAAGGTAGAAGGATAAGACAAATAAAAGTGCGTAAGATATGGGTGTTTAGTTTTCCCATTGTGGGAAATGCTGGAGTGCCATCTGCTCCAAAAGGCAAAACATAGTTATGGGACCTAAATTCCTTGATTAATACACTAATGTTATTCAGAGGGGGGTTAATAACATTAAAAAGAAAGGAAGCTTGAAATAATGTTATCTCAAATCAACTTTATTTTGAAAAATAGGCCTAATTCAGGTAGCCCTTGTGGTTTGAAGGTCTAGGGCTGGTAAGAGGGACTGCAAGATGTGCAGATGCTGCAGAAGGTGTTAATGAGAAAATCAACATACAATTCCATTTTTCAAGGAAAACAGAGGTTTTTAGGGAAGAGTAACATATGTTTATTGCAAGGTAAACAATAGCAAGCGTATTTTTTAGTGAGTGTGGAAGTAAGCAATGAAAATGAACATTTGTGTATCAAAGTGGATGCTAATGGAACATCTAGTTTTCTGCTCCATTAACACTAATTTATTTTTTTCCTGTATAGACAAATCAAATTTTTGGAAAAGATGTACAATGTGATTTTTCCTTTTTTTTCCTTTCCCCCTGTAATAAATTGAAACATTCTTCTGAAAAAGTGTGTTCCAAAGAACATGAATAACGTGGAATCGCACGCTGAGCGCTGGTGTCGTTATTTCCAACGTAGGCTTATGCTGTTCATATGAGCCGCATTTTTCTCCTCATTCCATGCTTTGTTTCTGTTGTACCACACACAATTCTGTTTTCATATCTTTGTTTGTTTGTATTCACTCACTAGCCACCGACACAAAGGCTGTCAAAAGCACTTGGCGAGATTACTTCAATGCCACTTAATGCTGCTGTTTATTTATAGTTCCCATCTTTCCATTTATTCCCCAAGTTTAACAGAATGTTTGGGTTATCTGCTTTTCTCCTCCTTTTTTCTGTGAGATTTATAGCAGCTCTTCCTTCAGACACCCTGCACTGCTGCTTTACCTGTGGAATGACAGAGGTGACCCTGGAGGTGTTGCAGGGCCAGCCTGCTGTATATACGTATTCACATTAAAGGGAAAAGTGCCTGTGTAGGTTTTTGCAGCTTAACTGGGGGTTCTGAGGTGGGAGACCTTCCTCTGCTCACGGAGGAGGGCAGTGGGTCTGTGCATGTCCCTGAGGGGAGCAGTAACATGGCAGGTGTGCTGTACTCTCTGGTAGACCAGCATTCTTCTGATTAATGATCTTCCTCTGTCTTTCTTGTCACCTTTCCTGTCCTCTGTCTTGCGTTGACTAATAAACACTCTCTGTCACAACTATGATACGATCTTTTGTGTTCCCTTGTCACTGTGACTTCTGGTTTTCTGTGCCCCTTTGTTTCCTGGTGTTGGTCGTCATGTGCATCCTCCAGGCTAGCGTTGGATGACGCCATTCGACACAAGCAGCTGAACATATCATCCCGTTTTTCACCCAGGGTGGCAGGGGAGAATGATTTCCTTCAGACTGTTATAAACAAAGTGATTGCTGCTAAAGAAGTCAACCACAAGGGTCAGGGTAGGTGCCCTTCTTTCATCTACAGCCCTGTGCCTAAAACCGCTCCTCGCCTGATTTGCAATGTGATGATGATTTGAATTTTACTTGTTCACTGCCCTTTGGTAACAGAAAAGATGTTGGCATGGCTTGTTCTTCTCTACCCCACCCTCAGGGCTTGTCCTGATATCATCCCCCCTGCCCTACATCTTTTCCCCCTGCCCTGTGTTGACTCTACAGGTCATATCACTGTTCATCTCTTGGATGTCTTTATATTTCTACTGGAGAGGGTACAGTGGAGGCCACAGAGATGATGAGGGGTCTGGAGCATCTTTCTCCTGAGGAGAGACTGTGGGAGCTGGGCCTGTTTAGGCAGGAGAAGAGAAGGCTGAGATGTGATCTCATCAATCTGTATAAATATCTCCAGAGGATGTCAGAGGATGGTGTCAGACTTTTCTCAGTGGTGCCTAGTGACAGGATGAGGGGCAATGGCCATAAACTAAAACACAAGAAATCCCACCTCAACATGAGGAAGAACTTCCTTCCATGGAGGGTGGCTGAGCCCTGGAACAGGCTGCCCAGGGAGGCCGTGGAGTCTCCCTCTCTGGAGACATTCCAAACCCACCTGGATGTGTTCCTGTGTCACTGCTGCAGGTGACTGCCTTGGCAGTGGATTGGACTGGATGATCTCCAGAGGTCCCTTCCAACCCTAGCAATTCTGGGATTCTTTACTGGAAATTATGACTCAGGAATTGGCTCTTGTGCCCTTGAGCTGTGGATTTTGGCCTCCTCATGTTGAAGGAAGGGATTTTTTTCCTCTTCATTCTCTTCCTTTGCCCTATTTTTCTGCTCTGCAGCTGCACTTGCAGCATTTGGCTCCCTCCCAGGAAGACCAGGGCGTTGTTCCTGCAGCACTGCCCCCACCTGAGCTTGCAGGTGGTGAGGATGGAGCCCGAGCCCTCTGAAACCTTCAGTGGTACCTTCTCTTGGGGGCTGCTCAGAGTTCAGTGTACACAGCTGACGTTAAACTCGGCTTCTGAAATCTGGGTTGGTTTATTTTTGTGTGTGTACAAAACCTCATGATCTGTCCAGTTATTACAGGCTTCAATATTTTCCTGGAATTCTGAATTAAAACAGAGTTATGCAAACTAATGCAGAGTTTTCCCCAAACACTGTGAGTTTTACTGTATCACTTAAGCCATATCTGCACAAGAGACCCAAGGAAACTTACATACTTTTTCCTGTTTTTTTTTTTTTTTTAAACTAATTAATAGCAGATAAACATCTACATAAACCTGATTTTTGAATTATCCTTTAGCTGAAGAGGAAAACTTATATCTGCTTTTGCTCCCCTTGTTTTCACATACAGCCAGTGTGTATCAGAAAGGAGGAAACATTTCAGCTTTTTGGACTCATTTCACATTCTTTCCCTGAAAAAAAAAAGAAATGCCCGAGCAAAGAGGCAAAGATCGAGTTGTTCTTTAGCCAGTCAGTGCAGGTACAGTTGCTGCTCAGTGAAATAGCTGCTGTCAGAACCATCTCTGGCAACAAGTCAGCACAGAGCCTTTTACAGAGCTATCGCAGAAGAAGCAGCAAGCTGCCAACTGTGTACAAAATGAATGTACAGTTAATTGTGGAGCGGGATAACCCACAATTTGTTTCGTAGATGAGTATTTTTGGGGTGTTTTTCATAGATTTTAATTTGAGGATTTTCCTCTGCAAATTGCTGCTGTGATTATTTCATGCTTAAACTTGATTGCCAGTCACTTTACCAAGTGAAAGACTTTTTTGAGGTGTTTTTCTTAAAATTTTTATGGGTTTTTTCCACTTTGGCGTCTTTCTTTTTACTGTACCAAGTGTGCCTGATGTTA
Organism: Cephalopterus ornatus; assembly: GCA_013396775.1. Lineage (NCBI taxonomy): Eukaryota > Metazoa > Chordata > Aves > Passeriformes > Cotingidae > Cephalopterus > Cephalopterus ornatus. The sequence goes on along the minus strand of VZRE01005745.1, from coordinate 61,207 downwards.
GTTGGCAAAGAAGCAGCTTTTTAGTGGCTTGTTTTGGTTCTAAAGAGAAAAATATCAACTGTGTAAAGCTGATGCTGTAGATTTCTCTGTGCTCAGAGCAGTGAAAACAACTTATGGGGATGGGGGTGATGAATCAATTTGGGGTAAAGATCTGCTGGTATTCCTTGGCTATAATACTTTATTTTTCCATGCAAATCATTGTTACCCCTTCTCTTTTTGTCCAGTTCAGTTTCATTAGAAACACTGGAACATAATCAGACGTGCCTTTGTGTGCTTTGCTCATATTTTTGCTTGAAGTGGAGGGATTTTTTGAGTGTTTTAAAATACTCTGTGTCCTAAATGTTATCTTAATGTGTCTTAGTTATTTTAATGTTCTTACATTTTTTCGATTAGTAAAAAGAAAACTTTAGTAAGTAGGAATAAATCCCACCAGTTTAATAATTGTGATTTTTTTTTTTTTTTTTACACAACAGGTTTGTGGGTGACTTTGAAACTTCTTCCAGGAGATATCCATCAGATTAGGAAGGAGTTTCCACACTTAGTGGACAGGTCAACAGCTGTGGCTCGGAAAATGGGCTTTCCTGAGATTATTATGCCTGGTAAGCCAGTGTACATTAATGCTCTGTTATATTTTAACCTGCTTTAAATGTCTCTATGTATGATCTCCTTGGGGGGAAATGAAAAAAAAAATGAAAAATTTGATGTTATGTTACACATTAAAAAAAATGGGTCATCCAAAGATTTTGTCTCAAATAAATGTAAAATATTTAGTAATACCTGCTGCATGTGCCGCATCAATAAATAAAAGTACCACCCCTCCAAAAAGACATGAAATCCCAGTGGCTGTGGAAGTTCTCCTTTTTTTTGCAGTGAAAAAAACCTATACAAAGTGCACACTTTATATCATCCCCATAGCAAGGGCATATGTAAAAATTATCTCTTGTGATGAATCCAAACCAGAAACAGTTTCAGAGGAACAGGCTTGATTGAGAGATGTGCAAGTCTCTTAAGGTTTGTACTAGATTTAGAGAATGTATTTGAAAGAAAGCTGTATCATCTTTATTTAATACGTGCATTCAGAGGATGTTTAATTCAGGTGTTTACCAAAAAAAAAAAAAAAAACCAACAAACCCCACGAAATGGAACGTGGTGCTTCTCAAAATAAAACCTGCCACAAGCAAGAGCAGAACCCTGCACTGACCTTCTCAGATGGATGGACTCTGGAGGATCCATGAGATGTTTCCAAAGCCCATCCCAGTTCCAGGTCTCCCCGTGGTTGCTGACAGATGTTTTACTTTCTATCCTGTATGGTGGAAGTGGCTCAGCACCTTGTTTCGATCATATGTTGGCACATAAACCATCTGCCTCGTGAAATTACTGGAAATCCCTTGTTTCCCCAGTTCATTTTCAAAATTTCTGTTGAATTGGGGTGTAGCTGAAGAGCATTTTAAGATCTAAAGCTAAAAACAACCCTCCCCTGCAACCCCCACACCAGTGAAAACATCAAACCACTTCCCAATGCAACAAGTTAAATATTTTTAATTTGCAAAATACCTGTGCGTGGGCTGAATTTACAACTGTGTGGAAACTCACTGTTTGAAATGAATAACGAAAATCATGGAAAACTAAAACAAGTGGAACTGTGGCGTTTTAAATGTTTTGCCGTGTGTAAGTCTGATTGATTGTTGTTTCTGTGTGTCACTGGTATCCCAAATCACTGGGTGTGCTGTGAAAACTGAATTACTTTGTGCTTTTGCTCTGCCTTTTAGGTGATGTTCGGAATGACATCTATGTCACCTTGGTTCAGGGAGATTTTGACAAAGGCAGTAAAACCACAGCAAAGAATGTGGAAGTTACAGTGTCTGTTTATGACGAAGATGGCAAGAGATTAGAGGTATTAAAGTATTTAATGTCTGGGGGTTTTGATTTTGATACATATCTGTTTAAGCCTTTTTCTACATCTTTTTCTGTACTCGTCAGCTGAAGTCCCAATTTTTATTTTCAACCACACTTGCTCCTTTGTCATAATTAAATACATCTTGCCATATCAGTGATGTCCTTTGATATTAATTTCGTGAGGAGCTTTGAGCAAGAGCCATTCTCTCTTATTTTGACCTACTTCACTGATTTATTTTTTGTTTATTTGAATGAAAAACAGGAGTTTGAGACATACAAGCACTTTCTCTTTTGTTTGTGTTTTGAAGAGTGTTATTTTTCCTGGTGCTGGTGATGAAGCCATCTCGGAGTACAAGTCAGTGATCTATTACCAAGTAAAGCAGCCTCGATGGTTTGAGACTGTGAAGGTATTATAAACTCTTAAAATAACTTTCTCTGTGTGTTAATATGCATTAAATATATATTTCAGTGAGAAGCCTTGAGAAACAAACCTGGGGAAATTCAGTGCTGGTTAGTTGTGTTTAGCAGGACAAGGAATAGTTCAGCTAAGGAAGGCTTTGACTTTTGTTGCATATTGAATTTTATTTCATCCTTTGGTCAGCTGTTGTGGGGGCCCTCCAACATCTCTTTAGGAATGGTTTGCTCTATTTCTGTGGAGCTGACCTAGGGAAGCAGGATATTAAGGTTAAACCACAACTGCCACAGCGTTGAATTCATCGCTGTTTTGGGATCTGGCTGATTGTGCTCTAAGCTTGGTCCATTTGCTTGGATAATAACCTTTTCACTTCAATGCAAGTTTGGATATTGCAGAGGAGGCTGATGTTGGCTGCATTAAACACGTCCTGTCTGGCTGTAGGCAGTGGGAGCAGGGGCTGTGTGCTGAGAATGGACTTGAGCTGGTCCCCACGACACTGTTTTGAGTCCAAGGTGGACAGAAAGTGTCAGAAATCCAGATGTTCTGCTGGGATTTTTAAACATTCATCTGTTTGGAAGCACCAGGTGTCTTGCTAGAAGGTGTCTAGGTGAGATTTTGGGTACTGTACTGACTGTTTGCTTCCTCCATCCTCTCTCCCATCATGTGAAGGTCGCAATCCCCATCGAGGACGTGAACCGGAGCCATCTGAGGTTCACCTTCCGCCATCGATCGTCACAGGACTGTGAGTAACTCAGCCTCTTCTCACTGGTCCCCAGATCTCCTGAAACAGGCATAACATTCCCAATCTCTAACCGACCGTTGCAGTTTTAGTGCAGGATTAAGTTTCTTGCCTGCTTATTTTATGCTTCTTTTATGCCTTGCTCACTCTTACCTATCCACAGCAAGTTTTTCCTTTCCTGACCATTGTTTTCTCCAAATCAGGTGAAAAGGAATAAGTGGAATTTATTACTAATGGAATAAATCTTACCATTATTAACTCAAGGGGGTTGTGGTGTTGTATATCTTAGATTGTAAGTGGGTCGGGAGTAGTAAAAATATTTAACACTGGGAATGTGTAAGAGTTTACAGTTGGCTTAGCATCAGAAATTAAAGACTTCGGGATTAAGAAACTTGATTAATAAAATATTTACTTAATTTAGAGGATGATAGGTTCTAAGGAAAACAATGTGCAAAAGTCAGTGTCATTAGTGTCAAAATTATGATTGTGCGCTACAAATCAGAGTCAGAAATGTTTTTATGACTCAAATATTTAGGTTGGCCACAGTCTAAATGTTAAAAAGAGGTTGTTCCTTAGGGCTGCAGGGCTTTCTCACAGGTTCCTTGCGCTATCTCAGGTCGATTGCACTTTCCTTCTGGTTTTACCTCTTAACTTTGTGATCTCTACTTGTCCTGTTGCTTTGTTTTTATTTAACTTTTGACAATTGGTTTTGAGCAATGAGAGCAAACAATGCATTTTCTAGTTCACGTTTCTGTAGAGTGGGTCAGCTTTCAGAAGCTCAGGCACTTCAGGCTGTAATTATGGATCCAGTTTCTATTTTGCATCTCATGTTCCCCCTTCAAATGTCTGCTGGCAGGGCTCTGTGCCCTGCGACTCTCAGTGCTAGTCTTCAAATCCTCATTCTTGCTTCCAAACACTCCCATTCTTGTAAAAAAACCCTGAACTTTCTAACTGTGTCACATTGCAGTTTTATTTTTAAAAAGTTGCCTTAATAAGGCTTTTGGAAAGAACAGATAAGATAGAAATATGAAGCATCTGGTTACTGTTGGTGTGGTCAACTTATGTGTTTATTTTACACTGTTTTTTGGGTTCTGTCTTGTGTTTAGAAGGCTCTCCTAATTCCTTGTGCACTTTGTTCATAGGAGGATCTTTGCTGTGATCACCCGTGTCTTCGAGATCTAGGTGTACTGTCTGTAGAAGTATCAAATAATTATGTGGTGATTTGTCTTTTTTGGTTTTGTAACAGCCAAAGATAAATCTGAGAAAATATTTGCCCTGGCATTTGTGAAGCTCATGAGATATGATGGGACAACTTTGAGAGATGGAGAACATGACCTTATAGTTTACAAGGTAGAATTTTGACTTTCCATACCTCCACTGACTGACTGCTGAATTCCAGAATTCCCCAGAAAAATGTGTTCTAGACTTTTCTGTAAATCAAACAAGTAAATAGCAAGTACTGTGCAGTTTGTGTGTGTGGCAGATTGAGGTTTAAAACTTGAATATGTTTTTCTGGGCACGTTTTAATTTCAAAGGCACTTGTTACTGAGTTTTGTGTGGGTTGGGAAAAGTTACTTCTGTAGCCCTTCTAAATAATGACATCTTGTCTCTTAGCTTGGTGCTAAATTTCAATTGTCAAAGACCCACTGAACAGCTCCAAACCTAAGAAAATCCACTGTAAATGTTAAAATTTTATTATTACCAAGGTTTTTGCTAGATGTTTTCTCACGTTATGTTTAAAACACCACTATAGGCAGAAGCCAAGAAGCTGGAGGATGCCTCGACGTATCTGAGTCTGCCTTCCACTAAAATAGAACTGGAGGAAAAGGGACACTCAGCAACAGGGAAGAGCATGCAGAACCTTGGGAGCTGCACCATCAGCAAAGACTCTTTCCAGATTTCTACTCTGGTTTGTTCAACAAAACTTACCCAGAATGGTGAGTTCATAGAACTGCTGCAGCTTCTGCTCCTCGCAGTAGGAGCTGGGTTCTGTGTGCTGACTTTCCTGCCTTCTCTATCCCTCCCTGGTTGTTTGTCTTGAATTACATTGTCTGGGTGCAGCAAAAGCATCTCCTGAGTTTGTGTGTTACCCAGCCTTTGTTTTGCTTTAAAGCAAACAGAAGAATCCCAAGTTAAATGGGAACAGGGATACTGTTTGCTGTATAGCTGAGACTTTTATCCTGAGGTACCCTGAAAACAGGCTCTGTGGCGTTTCACTTTTCCTTGCCTAGGAACGATAGCACTAAGGGAGAGGATGAGTTTGCTTTCAAGAGGAGATAATATCAGCTCTACTCCCAAATAAGCTAGTTTATGTTATTTTCAAGGTGCAATACCCAGATCTTACACGTAAAGAAAGCTTTGATGTTTTCTCCCCTTATGCAGAAGGAATGTGAACATGAGAATGTGTTGCATGGAGGTCACTCTTGGGTTCACACACAAACGCAGACTGCTGGGAGTAGAGTTGGCATATTTTGCTTCGCTTAAATAACACTTGCCTTCTCTATATTTTTCCTGTGTATTTGTCAGCTGGCTCAGTGCATCCAAAGGCTGTGGAAGTCAGAGCTGATGGCAGCCACCAAAGCAAATATTTCACATTTCCAGACTGTGCCCTCTGTGTAATTTTTGTGCTTGGTTGCCATGGAGTGATCCCTTGTTCTCGTGGCTGCTCCAGCAGCAGACTGGGAGTGTGGGTGGGTCATTGAGCCGGGAGTGAGTCATTCCAGGGAACGGGATCGTTCTGTCGTGACTCAGGAGAGGGGATGGATCAGCTGCGAGTTGAGCCTGTGCACGAGGGAAGCTNNGGGGGGGTGGGGGGGAATAACGATGAGATTGCCACGTTAATGAGTTTCCCTGTGTCCGGGGGGAATGTCACAGCTCTGGTGCAACTTCGGAGGCAACTCCGAGTTTATTGCGGTGTTTTCAGCGGCACTTCCCAGGTGTTTCGCATTCCAAGCACATCGGATCCACCGCAGCCTGGCAGTCTTGGAGCCTGAGAGGGCATTTGGCAAAACACTGGGATATGGTTTTAGGATTTCAGAGCGAAGATGGGGTCGTAGCTCCCACGGCAACACACTGGGGCTGGGGGTTGTGGAACACAGGAACCAGCCCGTGGGATTGAGCTGCTTTTTGTGATATCCATGTTATTTTTTCCCCCTCAGTCTCCCCTAATGCTTGTTAGTAATTAGAAGTATTTCATCGTGATCAATGTATTGATGTTGCCTTCACAGCACTGTTGTTAAAATTAAGACTGAGCATTGTTTTCAGCCTTAATTTACGTGTAGTTTGCTTTGAAGGTCTGATCTTTGTTTAGTGTTGCTGTTAATTATGTTGTCTGTGAAACTTCAAGTTGCCAAAGTCTTGTCTTTTCTTCAAAGTATTGTGACATTGTTATAGAAGATCAGCACACGTCCTTGAGCAGTTTAGAAAAGAAGCAAACAAAAAAATCATCATTAAATTTCTCCCTCAAGTATCAGTTTTCATCTGAAAGTTGGCAGTGCTCTTCACAGGACAATTTCTGAAGCTGATTTTAAGTTTTGTGAAATCGTTGTTTAGTACTCCTCCTTTAATTTTCTGAAAAATAAGTCAGTAAAAATACATGATTATCCTCATTTACCAAAATGTTCAGCCAAAACACATTTTTCTTCATTTGCTCATCTGTAATAGTTCTTTCTTCCCCCCTGCAAGTGTCTTAGAATTGGCTTTAAGACTTTTTTTTTAGTAATTCTAAAAGTATGTAAATAAATCACTTTGCTTTTTCAGTGTGGTATTTGCTGGTGCAAAGTACCTTTTTGTATCTGATCTCCCTTCAGTTCTCTATAATCTTTAAAGTTACTAATGTTGCTTTTCATTAGTAATCCATGTCCTTAGCATTGGAAAAGTCTCCAAGAGAAGAAACTGATAAGAATTCAGCTTTTTTTTTTTTTTGAGAGACAGCAACATATGAAATATCTACTTAATTAACTTGAGCAGTTGTCAGTGATTTGAGGCAGAATATATTAAAGCTGCACACTCCCTGGCCTTTTCCTGGATTTTGCATTGAATTTTTAGGAAGAATAGTGATGTAAGACAAAGAGGAGAAGCCCATACCCCCAGGGCCTGTGCAGGTAAATCCTGGTGGTGCTTCTTCCAGGACTGAGAGGGTGAATGTCCTTTTATTAACAGGGTGATGGGAATAGAACTGAAATTGCAGGAAAAATTCTCTGTTTACCAGTAGCCAGGAGCTGGTGCTCTCCCCATGGATTTGCTGTGGTGAAGGATCCAGGGCACCTCTAAGGCTTATTCAGAGAATTTCTATGTTTTCTTTTCTGCCTGAAGGACTCAAACCTCTCTAGATAATAGTGGCTGTTACTTAACTGGAGTCAGGACTTTGAGGAACCAAGGAGACCAGGGTTTTGGAAAACAGTTGAGAGGAATTTGGCTAAGTCAGTCAGCACAGTTGATAATTAAAAAAAAAACAGCCCAAAACAACACAGTGTGACAAATTCAGGTGCTGTAGTGGCGTAAAAAGTGAAGCTGTAAGCATAGAATTAAAATAAAAGTCATCAAATGGAAAATCAAATGTTAAAGAAGGAAGATTATTTCAAAGAACAGGTGGAAATTTAATTTGAGTGGAAATATTATGTAACTGCAGCATCTGGGCTTTGAGAAAAAAGTTTGGGTGTATCTGTAGGGAAACCTTTGCATGGATACAGGTCAAGGAAAGTAGATAACCAGGAACTTGGGCTGTTTGCTTCCAACTGTTAAATGCCATGCAAAGGACAATCTTCATATGAAGTCAATATAATCATAAATCACATTAATAAAGCAAAGTTGTTCTTGGGTCCTGGAGTTCTGGATATTTGTTTAAACTCTTTGCATTTGGAAATCACAGAATCCCAGACTGATTTGAGTTGGAAGGGGCTTTAAAGCCCATTCAGTCCCTCCCCCTGCCATGGGCAGGGACACCTTCCACTAGCCCAGGCTGCTCCAAACCCTGTCCAGCCTGGCCTTGGACACTTCCAGGGATCCAGGGGCAGCCACAGCTTCTCTGGGCAACCTTGTTCTGTCTTCTTCCCGATGTTTTCTAATTTCACATTTCACTTGACCTAGGCCGACTGCAATATTCTTATTTACTTAATTCTTTCACTGTATTACTTTACATGGCCCTACAAAAAGAGTGGGTTTAACTGACTGACTGATGCTTTGCTGGGGTTAGTGCTTGCACTACTAGAGTGAATGCCCATTTTTTCTGTACACTTATTTTTCTGTGTCTTATTTTTCTCTTCCCAGAAGTTGGGCTGCACTGACATTTTCTATTCACATATGTATATTCATTTAGCATTTGCTCTGTCATCACGCTGAGAGTACACGTGGATTTGTTTTCTTGGGGCAATCCATGATGCTGTTTGGAGATTGTCTGTGGGCTGGCTTTTGTTCAGATCATTTCTTCTGTCAAGCTGATGCCTTGTTAGAAGTCAAACTGGAGCCAAATTCAGTAGTGGAAAGCTGATATAAATATACTCATGAAACAATTTGGATAACTCATGGAGGCATCTTTGCTTTCCTTCCAGAAGGAATTCTTCTGTTAATGTTGAGTTTCTAAGACTTTAGGTTCAGGCTATAGACTTGTTGGATATATTAAAAAAAAGGGGGGACTTGGAATTAATGTAGTAAAACACTATTTGTGTTCCCAAAGAGATGATGAGAAGGCTTGGTTTGAGTGCTGCTCAGAGAAGAGTCTATCCAAGGAGAACTGCAGTCCTTTCCACTGGAAGTCATTTTATTTGTTGCTTAGAATGAAAGATTTTGGGAAAATATAGCAGCTGCTTTGGGTCTCTGCAGATAATTTCCAGAAAATACTCTGCAGATTCATGCCTTGGTTAACATTGTGCTGGTTGCTTTGGAAGTCTGAATAAAAGAAGTGAAGAGGTATTGGTTGAGAGAAACTGCCTGTTTTAAGTTACTTTGGGCAGAATTCACACAATATGAATAATTTTGGGAGGTGGTTAATGTCCCGTAGTGATCCAGGGGCTGAACTGAAGACAGGTAGTCTTTAAATTAAAATAATAAAATTATTTAGTTTGGAAAAGACCTCAAAGATGACAGAGTTCAGCCTTTTGTTGAAGGCTTCTCCTGAGCCTGACTTACTGCTGGTTTGTTTTGTGCCAAAAACTGACCTCTCATAGGTCAGGGAGGATTTTTTTCCCTGAGGCTGGTCAGGCTGAGGCAGGATGAATATGGGAGTTTTCGGTCTGTGGTCAGTTCAGCCCCTCAGCAGATGCTGGGGTGGGTTTGCCTCACTGGGGCTCCAGTGTGGGTGTTAGTATTTACCAGTGTGCTGCTGCTTTGTAGGGCAACCCCAACTGTGAGTTCCTCTGGAGTTTTCCCTGAAGAAAACTTTCAAATGACTAATAGGGAGAGCTTGCCTTCTGTATTCCCTTATTTCTCAGGGAATGTTAAAGTGACAGGATCTTAGTAATGTAGAAAAATGGGTAAGCCCATTTGCATGATCTGATCTGTACCCTCAGTGTCTATCACTTGAGAGCAACCCAGCAATTATTAATCATACAGCTTTCCACCGAAGTCATTTAGTTTGCAACTGTTTGCCTTGCATTGTGCCTTATTTTCTTTTCAGTTTATTCAGTGAGAGCAAAGAAGCTGGAAACATTAAAGCTGGGAGAATCACTGCCCTGTAGATATGGCTGTGTTGGTGGCTGACTAATTTCATTTTGGCATCTTTTTCTAAATACACAACTGTTGTGTACAACAAATTAAAACCCAGGGACCAGGCTTCCTTGGCCTAGATTTTCATGCTGATATTTCAAAAGCTGGCTGCTTTTCTGAAAGCTTTTCAGAGTTCTGTCATGGTAGAAGGATTGTACAAGTTTTCTGCAGTGTCAGAGCACACCAGAAATATGTTGTCCAGCAGAAAGGGCTGAGCTAAGGAGGTAAAACTGTTTGGTCCTGAATGTGGTTATGGAGAGTGAGGGAAGGTAAATATCCTGTGTGATATAATTGGTTTTCTTATTCCTAGTTGATCTCTTGGGACTTCTGAAGTGGAGATCTAACACGAACCTGCTGCAGCAGAACTTGAAGCAGCTGATGAAAGTCGATGGTGGGGAAGTGGTTAAGGTAACAAGTTCATTTCTTTAAAAAGAAATATGGGTTCTTTAAAAATAAACTTGGTATCATAATTTTCCGGAATCCCCTATTTTGAGGTATTTGTTTCCCCACGCTCTCCCCCTCAACCTCACTTGCATATTAAATTGCAACCAGGTATCTCAGCCTTCAGGAGGCTGAGGCCCCTCTCCCAACCCTCACAGAAAACATTTTAGATGTTGAGGACTGATAAAACACACATAAAATGCACATTTCTGAAAATTTAGGTTGTTTTTTTTTTTTTAGCACTTGAGTCAGTTTTTATATACAGATACATGAAGGCAAGAGGGGTTTTTCTTTGCAAGATCAGAACATCTTGGAATTTCTTACATGGTGATATTAAATGTTTTTAATACATAGACGTGCAATGCAGTCCTATTGTGTGTTGCTGTTATCTTTTGGTTTTTTTAAATACCTCTTCTGGAAATGTTTAGCTGAGCCAAGTTATTTACATTTGCCAAGGCCACTGAGTGATTGTAGAGACCTACATAGAGCTGTGGAAAAGGGTAGGCTGGGACTTTATTGAATGTGTTGTAATAAATCAAGTCTAAAAGAGTGTCAAAAAATGTGTTGGGGACAGATGACCCTTAGGGGCCTGGAGTGTTGTTTGCTTACATCAGTGGATTTTTATTTGGTTCATAGGAGCATAATGAATGCCTCAGCTTGGAGTAACTTAAACCATCTGGGAATGTTGATGTTCTCCTTTGCTGAGGGTGGTGAAAGTGGGGTCTCATTCGATTTGGTTTTCAGGAAGGTTCTACCTGTTGTGGATCGTTTGACAGGAACACACTTGACACTGGTACTGGCTCCTGCCAAGCATTGTCATGGCTCTGTCATCTGTGATTTTTTTCCCTCCTCTCCAAATGTGACACCTGAGGGTGTGTGGCAGGTTCTCTGTGGGATGGAGGTCACTGATTTCGTCAGAATGCAGCACAAATGAGGTGTAAGTGAAAGCAGTATCGGGAAGTTCTCCCGCTGGCGCACACTCAGGACTCATGGGATGATATTCCCTTCTCTCTGTTGCACAGGGATCGGAGCAGAACTGGATTCATGCATAGGACAGAAGAGGGAGTGTTTAATATTGCTCCCATCACCATTTTTATGCCTTTTTCTTTTTTTTTTTTTTTAATTTTTTTAGAAGACCACTGTTTGCATTATCCATCTGGCACGGGATCTTTGTGTAGCCTGCTCTGTTGCAATATGTAGTTTGTAACTGTTCCTTTCTGTTCCTCCAGCTTTTTTTGTCCGTCAGGTTTTTAAATACATGGCACAGTCTATGTATATTAAAGTATTGATGTGATAAAACATATTCATATTTTCTGTTAGGCTGTTTCTTAAAACTCCCAGTAAAAGGCCTTTGCCTACTGGTGTTCATTTATTGCTAAGTAGAGATCAGCCAAGATACTCACTCTGTGATTTACAGCTTCCATACACCGTGGATACAGTCAATGTTATCTCCCTTTCCCAGAGGTTTCAGCTCCATTTGTGCAGAGAGTCTTTAGAATATGAGAATGTAAACTAATAGTCTAGAAATTATTCATGCTACCTGAGAAATGTTGTCCTGCCGCTTCACACAGCGCAGGCATCCACTTCTGTGCCCTTTTTGCTGTTACATCGAGTCCTTGGGAACAGATTTAAAACTTGAACTCTGCTGATGAAAGTCAGTACTTGATACCTAAATGTGAAATGGAGACTTGATCAGTCATGACAAGGCCTTCCGACCATCCTTGGGATCCAAGGGGACTCTGTGTGTGGGACCTGAGGGTACAACTTCTCCTCAAACCAAAGAGGAACCTCTCCTGTTAAGGCTCAAAACTGTGCTCTTTCCTTCCTGCCAGCTGGTTAAATCACAGAGTCATTTAGAATTGCAGAATCATTTCGATTGGAAAAGGCCTCTTAAGATCACCGGGTTCAACCTTCAGAATGTGGTGTCCAACCTTTAATGTGCTTTAATTGCACGTCGTCTTTAATGGAGCAAAGGGGACTGTGAGAAAGCAATTGGGGGTTTTTTGCCCCCAGATCCTGTCGTGAAATTATGACCTGGATCTCCCCCAGGACTGAAGTGTAAAATGAGCTTCCAGAATTTTGTTTTTTCTGGTTTTTCATCCTCAAATATTAGTAGCATGAACTGTGGCTCTGTACTCACTTGGTTTGGGTTTGGCATTCAGCTGCTATATTGAGGTTAAATCCTGACACTTAATTGTAGATTTGGTAGATCAGGTGAATCATGTTTGATCCAGAAGACCCATTGCACAGATACACATTTTTAAAGGAGGAAGCTGAGAGTCAGGCTGACTTTCCATCTCTCCCACAAGGTATATAATCTCTCTTTGTAGCTGCAATCTCAAGAATCAATTTGCTTCAGCGGGTTGAGATGTTCTTCCCCAACTGCACCTTGTTTCGTCTATGAGGCAGAAACTATTTTTGCTTCGTTTTACTTCCCTGTGGGGGTGGGGAGGCCCTGGCACAGGTTGCCCAGAGAAGCTGTGGCTGCCCCATCCCTGGAAGTGTCCAAGGCCAGGTTGGATGGGGCTTGGAGCAACCTGGGATGGTAGTGGAAACCATCCCTGCCCATGGCAGGGATAGTAGAACAAGATGGTCTTTAAGGTCCTTTCCAACCCAGACCATTCCGTTATTCTGTGATTCGCTAGAGCCAGAACAATCCTCCTTTCTCAACCAGAACTAATCCAGACTGAGGCTGTGATCCATCCTTACTGTGCCTTGGAGGAGCCGTTTTGTGTCAGCTGGAGGAACAAACTGCTCAGGCACAGAACCCCTGAGCTGATAACCCTGATGTGTATCTCTGGGCTCTGTGTGGATTACTGGCTGTCACTGGGAAGAAATCCTGGAATTATACAGGTGTAAAACAGCTTTTCTCCCTTTTCTTACCTGGAACCCCAACACTAATCTGCTTTTCCTTTCATGTTGCACAGATGAGGGTGCCCAACCCAGGGGGTAGTGAAGACCTTCCTCTGTAGGTTTGGGGCTAGGACAGCAGGTCGTGTGCGCTGCTTCCCATGCCTGCATGTGTGATCCCCTTGGGAATTGTGGCTCTGAGTGGGTGCAGCCCTGAGAAGGGATGTGCTGTGAGCTTGCTCAGCTCCGAAGCTGCCGAGGATGACTGGATTTATTGGCATGAGGCTCAGTTGCTTGTCTGGTTTGTGCTCTGAAACATGAGATTTTCAGCAATGCATGATCCTGGTGACTCTGTGCTGAATCTGGAGTTTGGAAATATGCTTTGTTGATTCACTATAATAGATTAAACTCCTTGTTCAGCTGTACCAAGTGTGATTTCTGACTGTTTTTTTCTCTTTGAGTGATAATGTATGTGTAGATAATCAACTTCACTAAAAAATAACTTGCTGAAAAGGAAAATGTGAAGCTTTCTGGGTTTTTTTTTGCTAACTTTTAATCTTTGTAAAAAGTACAAATGAGAGCAAATATAGCTGTAGACGCTTTTGCAAAATCTGAATTTAATTTTTCTTTTAAAATCTGTGTACTTATTTGTAGTTTCTTCAAGATACGTTGGATGCACTTTTTAACATCATGATGGAGAATTCAGAGAGTGACACCTTTGACACTTTAGTGTTTGATGCTTTGGTAAGTTTGCATCGGGGGTGGACTGAAATGTAGGTGGACATTTGTATGTAGGTGCATCGGGGGTGGACTGAAATGGTGAATAAATGCAACAAACACAGAGTAAATGATGGAATAAAGTTTACTAATTAAGAAGACCTTAACCGTTAATTATTATTTAATTCAAATATTGTATTTGAATGTTCAGTTGGATTTTATCCAAGGGGGGTTGGGTTACATCATGTCATCCCCATAAGGAAGCAGTCAAATCCAGTTGTTTTAGTGGAAGAATGGCAGAAGTCAGGACAGAAAGTTTGTGCTTAGAACAGAAAACTTAGTTATAAGCAAGAAGTTTTCACAGGAAAGAAGTATATTTGTATATTGGGAGGATAATCAGGAGCCAGAGGCTGTGTTTTTAATGTTTGTAATGTGTCTTCTCTGAAAAGAAAGGTGACTGGACAAAAAATGCAGGTGATTTTTTTCTTAGAATAACACAATAATTATGCTGTACTTTCAGGTATTTATCATTGGACTGATCGCTGACAGAAAGTTTCAACATTTTAATCCTGTCTTGGAAACCTACATTAAGAAGCATTTCAGTGCTACGTTGGCCTACACGTAAGTTGGAAAATCTCTTTTTCCTAATGTGGCTTGGATAATTTTCCCAGATAATGTCGTTTAGTTACTTGTTTTGTGTAGGTTAGTTAGGAATGTGCCCATAGAGCTTGGGAGGTTCTTGAAGAAGATGGGATGTGTTTCTTGAAATAATGTTACTAAAACTTGGATTCATCTGCAAGGCTGAAGTCTCGTGTGATAATGAAGAATGGGATGATTTGACAATTGCAGGAATGGTTTTGTAAGGAAAATATAAGCAGTTCTTACTCATACTTGAGAAGGAAATCATGTCCATTTAAGATGCTTCAAATAGAGGATGTTGGGTGCGTTAAATTGACATTCTGCTCTGGATTATCCATGTTGCTGCCAGTTTGGGGAGGAAGCGGTGGAGAACGAAAAAGCAAAGGTCCATTATTTTTGTTGTCTTAAGCATTTTTTGGCATTTGGGGTCTTTGCTGCTGCTTTAGGCTGTTAGTGTGGGAGGAAAAATGTATTAAGGGTATCTCTGCAGTGGTGGGGGGAAAGCAAATCCAAACCAGGAAACCTGGGGTGCACTTTGTCGAGTCTCTATTAAGTGACCAGAAAATGTTTGAAATTACCGATTTAAAATTGTGGACAATTAGAGAATCATGGAACCACAGAATATCCTGAGTTGAAAGGGACACACAGGAATCATCCAGTCCAACCCCTGGCCCAGCACAGGACACTCCACCCCTCATAGAATCACCCAGGTTGGGAAGAGCTCCAAGATCAAATCCAGCCTTAAACTCCTGCCCAAGTCTGCTGCAGTAAGAGAGGCTGCACTGACAATATCCAAGTGAATACTTGAAATTCTTGGGCAGTTTTCTCCCATTCCAGCAAATCCCCAGATATCCAGATTTCTGTCTGCTCTGTTGTTTTCTGTTAGAGGAGTTATAATGTTGTACTTGTTTACTTTTCCTGTGGATGTTGGATCATGCAGTGGAGCTGGAATGATTTAAAATGGAATTGCTGGGAGCTCCATTAAAATCCTGATTTATATTCATTGGAAGGGTGGTAGCTGAAATGGGATTATTTTGGAAATTGTTTCACTTTCAAGTTTGATAGGCTTCAGAATGGGGAAGAAGAGAATTTCCAACTGGTTATATAGATTTTTGAGACATAAGTTTCACAAATTCCAGCCCAAAAGCCATGGGAAAACTTCGTGAAGGGGAAGCCTTGTTGAACAGAAACCTGTATTTTATGTGTTAATGCTAACAATGTGTTTGTACTTAATTATTGTTATTATTTTAATAATTACTTTTATGTATTTATAAATATTGATTATTTGTATATAAAATATATTTATAAACATTATGTATTTATTATTAGTAGGTGCATCTATTTAACAGCCTAAGTCTGAATATCCCTAAATATCCAGCAGAAAACAAGTGAGATGTTCTATTTCTCGTATGTTGAATGGTGTCATGCTCTGATTTTAATTTTTTTTTTTCAAGAATAGGTTGCAGCAGAAACAAGAACATGATGAATTTATTAGTTGCTTAATTAATTCTGTAACTTTGTGGGCGTGTAATTTTTCTCTAAACCTTTAAAAATCCAAACTCTTCTCTGTGAACATACTTGTAACTGGAGCATGTTTTTGTATTTAAACAGCAAACTGACCAAGGTTTTAAGAACATATGTGGACAATGCTGAGAAGAGTGGGGTCACTGATCAGCTCTTCAAAGCCATGAAAGCCTTGGAATACATCTTCAAGTTCATAGTCCGGTCCAGGATATTGTTCAATCAGTAAGTACAGCAAATGCTAAAACCTCATGTAATCCCAGTATTGCTCAGAAAGTGGCCAAATTTTGTAATGCCACAGTTCAAGTTGCTCAGAAATATCTGAAGTAGTGATAACTTATTTCAGGAGGTTTTTCCCTGTGAGCAAGGCAGGTTTCCTTAACACAGATACGTGTTTTAGGTAGCAGTGAACTGGTAAAATCGTGATAATTTATGTCTCTGAATGAATAAAGCTTGTCATTATTTGAGGAAAAGTTCTGTTACTGTATTGTGTTTTATACACAAATGTTAAAGAAGTTATAAACCCAAGCTGATGATATATTCAGCCTCACTTAGATTGAGTCCTTTTACTACTTGTTAGCCATGGTAACAGCCTTATTACAGGGGATTTATGTAGAGCTCTTGAGTTACCATCTCCACCAACCTTCCTCTAATTTGGAGATTGTAATTTATTTCTGGAGGAGTCCTGCTGTGAGATTCATAAAATACTGTATGTCACTTACACTGTTGCAGGTCCCACAAATCACTGTAAAACAGGGAAAAAAAAAATAATTACCTCTTGCTGCAGATTAGATTTACAGACAATATGACCCTCTGGAACTGGCCGTGGGATTTCCTTGTGTGAAGCACTAATTCACAGCTCTTTAGTGTTGGGAAGACTCAGCTCTCAATGCCAAGGGATTAATCAGCAAAATTACTGAATGCTGAACGACACCATGATTTGTTCTGCTGTAGGATTAAAGTCCTGCCTGGGGTGTGTGATTTGGAGTGATTGTAATGCAGCAGTGTGGCAGTGGGCTGAAATATCACCGGGGTTCTGCTGAGAAATCACAGTGAGCAGGCTGAATCTTTTATTAAAAAATATTGCATATTTTTAACTTGAGGGATATGGTGGTGGACTGAATATATGGAGCATTTTAGCAGTGGAATTGCAGGCAAGTTTCAGTTCTGCATAAACGCATAGAAGCCTTGTTCATGTAGTTAAAGGCTGGTGGCACATCTATTTGTTCAGTATATTAAGGTTTATAAAGGTAAAATATTACAAGTGACCTTTAGGAATATCTTTATTTGATTTCCTCAGCAATGATCCCAGTGGTTATGGTATATTTACAACAGTCTTAAAGATTTTGAAGGCAGTGCTAGAAGGGCCAACTTGGTGGAATCCTGGTTCTCTCTGAGCTGCAGAGTTTTTGTGCATTACAAGTATATTAAATAAATGCCTGTTATTAACTGACAGCAGAAACACATTTGTGAATACCTTGTTTATTTTTATTACAACTTCCTTTTTGAAAGGCAAAGCTTTCTTTCTGAAGCACTTTGATTTATTGGACTGTCAAGTTTAGTTACTCTTTGTATTGGTATTAGTTTCACCTCTCTAATCTATTCAGGGGGACAGTGAAATCCATTATTGAAATTAGGAGTTAACAAGTTATTTGTCCTGCATAACCCCCAGTTTTAGCCTAAAAGGAGAATAGGAGTTTGCGCAGCAAAGCAACAGCATTTTTTTTTTTTTTTCCTATAGCATTAATTTCCTCTGTGTCCTGGTTAAATAGCCTTTTTTAATATCTAGGGCTCCCAAAGGCTTCTGAACACAGCATTAAAAACGATATACATTAGTTTGGGTGTAAAGCAGCAAGAGCATTCTGAACTGTAGGTTTATCTTTAGAAAAGCCCCTTTCCTGCTGTAATTTGTGATCCATCATGATGTAGCTTTAGACAGGATATTGGGAAGAAGTTCTTCCCTGTGAGGGTGGTGAGGCACAGGTTGCCCAGAGAAGCTGTGGCTGCCCCATCCCTGGAAGTGTCCAAGGCCAGGTTGGACAGGGCTTGGAGCAACCTGGGCTAGTGGAAGGTGTCCCTGCCCATGGCAGGGCTGGAACTGGATGGGCTTTAAGGTCCCTTCCAACCCAAACCATTCTGAGATTCAGTGATCTTGAAACATGAAGAAATTGTACAGTGATGGTACCTAGAAAACCCTGGGTGTGGTACTCTTTGGGAGCTGCAGACCACAATCAGGACCTTCCTGCTGTGTTTAATTCCAGAATAAAATGGAGGAAAACAAAGGGGAATTGAACTTTTGCTGGGAGCTGCTCTAATGGGTCCTGATGTAAAGGGTTTGAGGGGGTTCAGGAACAGAGCCAATGGAACCCGGGAGGTCTTTGGAAACCCATTTGTTGTTGGATGAAGCTCTTGGAAGCAGCCAGAGCTGACTGTGTAAATATGGGATTTTAGTTGGGGAAAGAGTCATAGAATCATGGAATGGTTTGGGCTGGAGGGGACCTTAAAGCCTGTCCAGTTTCAACCCCTGCCATGGGCAAGCACACCTTCCACTAGCCCAGGTTGCTCCAAGCCCCATCCAGCCTGGCATTGAAATTCTGTCTGTTTAGAAACACCCCTGCTCAGATTTAATGGATGCCAGATCCCTTTTTATTGTGGTCCTGTTAAGTCTGTGTAACTCTGACACAGGTGAGTCATACACAGTGCCACAGGAAGGGAACAAGTTTTAAAATATTTATGTGGAACTGGTGGTCTTATGCCCCTTGCTTTCCACTGAGAATTATCTCATCCTACACCTGAAGCAGAGATAAATCTGCATTTAAAATACTCTGAGAGTTTCAGGAACACTCATTCCTGTGCTGTGTCAAACCAGTGGACCAAGGTCTTCAGCTTGGCTGTATATTTTGTGTCTTTGGTGTTACTCAGTCATCTCTGGACAGTTTTTATCCCCCTGAAAGCATCTGACAGAAAGAGAGAGAGGGGGGTCTCTGTGGGCAGATGAGCTCTGAAGATTCCTGCCTGAAGGCACAGGGACCTGCCTTATGAGCTTGAGCTGTGGATTAGTCATTCTTCTGTGTCAGCTGTACCGACTGTTTGGGAAACTGAGCCTGAAATTAGTGGTGGAACACAACTTCAGTGCTTCCTTCCCACAGGAAAAAAAAAAGGGTGTTTTTTTTTTTTAGCAAACATTGGGTTGATGAGCTTTTTCTTTCTTTCTCAGAGTTTAAGGTCACTCACCTTAGGCCACTGGTAGATTTTATTGCTTGCTGGCAAGTTCTCTGGATGCTTTGTGGCTTCATCATGGGAGAGCTGCTTGGCAGTGGTTCCCTCAGACATCTGCAGGGTGGAGAGACTCTCCCACTGCTGCGTGGGCTCCTGGAATTGGGTCACTGCTGAGGGATTCACCACGAGCTTGAAGGCTGGAACAACAATACTGGATGTGGCATTTTACCACAGGAAGCTTTAAAATAAAAAAATCTGTTGCTCCTGCCTGGCCCAGCCTGGTCAGTCTGTCTTGTCTTGTCAAAGAAAACTTTTGGTTCAGTGAAGAAGTCCTTGAAAAAATGTGACACAAAAAATGTGGCAATGGTCATCTGTCACTTGAACAGAGTTTTTAAAAAATGGATTTCCATTGTGGTTGGATTGTGCTCATGAAGCCTAATTCTTTTTCAGACTTTATGAAAACAAAGGAGAAGAAGCATTCAGGGAGTCTCTGCTGCAGCTCTTCAAGTCCATCAATGAGATGATGAGCAGCAACTCTGATCAGACTGTCATAGTGAAGGTTTGTACTTCCCACAGCTCCATCTTGGCTTTACTTTTGCATCCTAAACCACAGTTAGGCAGTTGATGAAGTACCATGCTTGTGTTTTTGCCCAAAAGCTGGTTTTACCTCAAACGTGGTTAATTCTTGGTGCTTCTAATGAAGGATTTGGGACTATGTAAATAAAGTACTTCCAAGTAAGTTTATAGAATCCTAGAACCATTTAGGTTGGAAAAGACTTCTAAGAACATTGAGTCTAACCTTTCATTGCTGCAAATACTTTTTCTTTTTAAAAGAGAACTCAGTTAAGGGTTAAATGACATTTGATTTACCTTAAGATTAGGATTGTACGAGTTATTTTTAAAGCATTACCTTTAGGATGCTGATGACAACACAGATCCTCTTACGCACTTATTTTTATCTGAGGCTGTTCCAGAACTGCAGTTTAGGATCTTAGGCCCTAGTACATGTCTTAAATGGAGCATCAGCAGTGAGCCAGACTGCAAACCTCACCCTCACCCCTCATCCCTCTTCTTGTGTCCCTTTAAAACAGCATCTGCTTTCAGTAACATTGACTGACTCGTGGAATTGGGAATGTGCTCTCTGACCTCACATGGATTTAGGTATCAAAGAGCAGAATCACTGAATTGCGGGGCTGGTAGATCTTTGTATCCAGAGGAGTCTGGATACAAAAGTTAGTGGATCTTTTTCATCATGGAAAAGTACAGGGAGTGTCATAAACGTGTGTTTGATGAGCTACACCTTGAACTTCTCCACGTGGTTCCAAGCAGAATTTATAAAAAGATTAAACTCTTGACCCAACCCTGCTGAATCAGTTGAAAGATGATCAGAAAGGGACTAAGAATTGGGGGAGATATTTGGGGATAGTTTGATTCCTCCTGCTCAGGTGTGCAGGGGTTGCAGAGAGAGACAGTGGGAAAGTGCTGTGCCAGTGCAAGAGGTTCCTCCTGAAGGGAGCTGGGAGAAGTAGAGCAGGAAAACTCTCGAGTCAAAGACCCCAGTCCTTTGTAGCTGAGCACACACAGGGCTGGGGCTTTTAATGCCATGCTGAGCACACAGCAAAGAGAGATAGTGGGGATAAAGCAGCCGAGTTGGAATGTTTTAGGCAGAGAGGCTGAGACTGTATCATCTGATAACAAACAGGGATATTACATGTTTCCAGAAAGCTGTATTTTCATTTCATTGACAAAGCATTTGTCCTGAATGGAAATTGGGAAGTTGGAGGCAGCGGCTCAGAGTGTGCTGGTGGGGGTTTTACAAATAGGATGTTTTCAGATTATGAGAATGGAGTGTAGTATTTGTTATTCTGAGGCCTGTTTGCAGGGCCTGCTTCAGGAAGGCAGATGAACATGGGCTTTTTTCTCTTTTAACAATTTATATCTTGGGGAAGAAAAAATACCCTAAAAAATGGATTTGGTTACGTTCACCTGAAATGTAGGAAGAAAAACTTCCTGGCAAAGGCTGGAGAGATCACACTGCAGTGTGTTGGTTCATGTTCAGGACTCCGCAAACTTGGGTAGAGCACATCTCCTGAAGCACTGACAAATGAGCCAGTGTGGAGTTGAAGTGTACTTGAGGATGCCTTTCAGAAGCCTTGACAACCTTTCATTCAGTATTCATTGCTTTCATCTCCTTTGGACTCTAATTACTTCGCTCTTAGAACACATAATTGTTAGTATTGGCTTTTTGCAGCTTGTGAAATTGCTTTTATTATGTTCAGGTATCCACTGAAGGACTTCAGATTGTGCAGTAATGAGAAACATGTGGTTCTGTTACAGAGAATAAAACTGTTGAAAAGGTGGATAAATGTGGGGGTTTTTTGAGAGAGACTGAGTCTGGATTATGTGAATCCTGCCTGACAAAGCTGCTGGAGTGTGCTGGGAGGGTGTCAGTAGCCTTGTGAAGTGGACACGACATGAGAGACTTCACTCAGCATCTCTGTCATGACTGGAGTGGGTTACCTCAGGACTGAGCTCAGATGGAGTCCCAGGACTGAGGGGGCTCCAGTGAGAGCTGGAGGGCAGACAAATGTCAGGAAGAGGAAATAAATCCCTGCATGATGCTCTGCTTGGAGCTGGCAGTTGGAGTTTGGGCAGGACACCTTGGAGTCATCAGTGGCAGCTCTCCAGAGGCATCAGATCCATGTGCAGTGGTGGGGAAAGCAACAGGATGTGAGCCAGCTGTTGGGTGTGAGCCAGAGGGAAAAGGAGGAGATGGCAGGGCTGTCGTCTTGTTGTCAGCCTTGGTTCATCTTCTTATTGCATGCCAGGTGCTGTTCTGCTGTCCATATCCCAGGAAATAGTTAAAGGGGTGCAGAGGACCAGGATAGGGAATGGTGCACCTTCCTGGCAGGCGAAACACTAGTTTCCTGTACGGTGGGATTTAGTGTACAGTTTAAAGTAAGCAGAAGAATTTTTTTATCTTTTCTGAAGCTTGCTGTTACAAGGGGTCGTGGAGGCAGCAGATGGACAGAGCACAGGTCCTGGGATGTTCTGAAAGGGTGGGTGGAGGTGCAGCCTGTAAAGGAGGGGAATGGACACGGTGACTGCAAAGGGTATCTCCATGGCCAGTGCTGGAGACCGAGTGCTGGGCTGTGCAAAACAGGGAATGTTTCTGAGGGCTGTGGAGATGATCCGAGAGCTGGAGCCCCTCCGCTCTGGAGCCAGGCTGGGAGAGCTGGGAATGCTAACCTGGAGAAGAGAAGGCTCCAGGGAGACCTTAGAATCCCTTCCAGTGCCTAAAGGGGCTCCAGGAGAGCTGGAGAGGGACTTGGGACAAGGGATGGAGGGACAGGACAAGGGCAATGGCTTCCCACTGCCTGAGGGCAGGGATAGATGGGATATTGGAAAGGAATCCTTCCTTGTGAGGGTGGTGAGGCCCTGGCACAGGTTGCCCAGAGAAGCTGTGGCTGCCCCTGGATCCCTGGAAGTGTCCAAGGCCAGGTTGGATGGGGCTTGGAGCAAGCTGGGCTAGTGGAAGGTGTCCCTGCCCATGGCAGGGGGTGGGACAGGATGGGTTTTAAGGTCCCTTCCAACCCAAACCATTCTGAAATTGTGGGATACTCTGCTGAAGTTTTATAGAAAGCTACTGAAGATAAGCAGATAATTCCCAGAGCCTGTGTTGTGCAGGAAGATCAGCAGATCCAGCTGTAGCAGTTTTGTGCTTTTTTCCACCCATTTTTTTATATATATTGAGAAAGCTAAATATTATATACAAAATAAGTCTGTTTGGAGAGATAAGAAGTTGCAAAGACCTACACAGAAAACTAAGGTGCTTCACGTTAAAAGAGACAGATGCTTGATTCACACATTTCAGTGTTTCTGTTTCTCCTTACGAAGACTGGGGATCTGTCTCCATAGTTTATCAACAAGAAGCAGAGCTGGCATGGGAAAGTTTCCTTGAGATGTTCACTACTTTTCTCTTTGGGTGGATACACTGGATTTTTTTTTGCTATCTGTAGGAGAGTAGCCTTCAAGCTGACACCAAATGACTGACTGCAGTCCTGGGTTCTTAGCAAGAATTCCTTTTTATCTATTCAAATATTTATGTCCTTGTGGAAGCTGAGCTGTTTCTGACCGTAGCTCAGGTCTTCAGTCACTTAATATTTTGCATTTAAATTGCCTCTTCTTTTTTTTTTTTTAGTTTGAATTTTTCAAGGCTTTGGGTATATCTAAAATAAAAATTTTTCCGAAAAAGAAAACTCTCTGAATTTTACAAGCGTTTAAGGTTGTAAAGCACAAAACACAGACTTGGAATTTGTACCTCTTTTAGGATTATGTATGTTCAAAAATCCTTCGGTCAGAATTTATGGGGGGTGTGTGTGTGTATATATATATATATATATACATACATGTATATAAACATTGTTAAAGGGTTATTTTAAATTTGACTGGTACGATTTCAGCTGTGTATTTTTATAATAAATAGGTAAAATTCCATGTATTTTTGGATCATGATTTGAGCAGAGTTTTGCTAGCACTTAAACCTCTTCTGGCACTTTTTTATTACCATTTATACCTCCTACAGACTCAAAAATGTTGAAATTAAAATGTTGAGGTGCAAGAACGACTAAACCCCGCTTTCATCCCAGGCTATAAAGGCAGCAGTGATCAGTCCTGTAGGTTGGAATTTGAGAAAGTGGAATGGTATAAATGACAAGAGTGTTCAAAACAACACTGAGTTTGGGTTTTGTAGTTAAATATAATTATTTGGGGTTTTCTGGTGTGTCAGTGCTGGATGCTGTGGGGACAGGCATTTCAGGGCTGCCTTTTACACCTGATTTTTTAGGATGTTCAGTTGTCCAGGTGGAGAGGGAAATTCCAACAGTGATCCGAGCTGACAGATGTTTTTGGTTGTCCTCTTAATAAAATCTTCCTTGCATGCTGTGAGTGACAGAGGGCTGCAGTTACAGCTTGGGAAGGAGAGATTACCCTTAGTTTTTCAACTAATCAGTTCGATTTTAAGAGTTCCTGGCTGAAATAAGATTCGCAGCAGTTGGGATGTGCATGCATTTTTAATGATAGGGAGCCTCCCTGGGTTTAATTCCTGTTTTCTGCTAATTGGTGCATGATAATTATTCCTTAACTTTTTCCTGTTGGAGCATGAGCTCAGCTTAAGCCTCTTCAGGATGACTGGGAAGACACAGGCTGGGAGCTGCCTTAGTTCTCTGTGCTTGGAATGATTTGATGGAGTTAGGTGTGTGTATTTTGTGGATGTTAAATTATCCTGTGTGTGACCATGCAGAGCTGGGGTGGAAGACGGTATCATTTCACTAGAGGGAATTCTCTTGTGTGGGTTTTTTTTTTACATAACTTTTGTCACTTTTAACACGTTCCTCAGTATCCACACTCTACTTTTTCCTATTCTGATATTGAGCACTTATTGCTAAAGCCACAAAAAAGTGTTTAAATGAAGGCAGAGAAATACATCACAAGCTTCTGAGGTAGCTGGGAAGAAAACAAGAGACTGCAGGCCTTTTCCAATGGGTTGGATACTTAAGAACACATTAAAAATTAGTTGAATAATAAAATACAGTCATGGACTGAGTTTTCTGTGTCATTTAGAACCTTTTTGGGGAAATATTTCTAGAAGAGATTTGCTTGTGATGGTGCTTTGGGCTGTTTTACACTGAATTCTGTGCCAGAAGTGCTGGTTGTGAATGAATAACTGGGATGAAAACTGTTTTCGGTTTGTGGAATAACTACTGGGGACAGGGGCAGTTACAAAATAGTATTTAGGTGTTTATGGATATTGTTTCATCCAGGTGCTGACTGGGCTTTATTTGGCTTTAATAGATTTGGGTTTAATAGAAGGGCATCTTGTGTAGAGAGCAGGTGCTTTGTGTTGCATAACACAAAAGATGACAATTAACATTAAAATAATGTTCAAATGGAGTCTGGTAAAACAAATTTATTGCTTTGTCAAACAAAAGAGGCCTTAAGAATGCACTGCATTTGGCAGAGATGTTATTCCTAATTTTGAGACGAGGCATTGCTGGGTGGAACTGAATGACTTTGGAAAATGACGGTTTTAAATTAAGTAGTTTGGCTTTTGTGGAGTACAAAGAGAGGAACATAAACCCCAGACAAAACCTGGAGTGTATTTTTTAGAATACATTTTGCTTAATCCTTTGCAAATGTCATTTGTTCAATCTAATGACAACCTTAAGTTACTATTGCTGTTTTTTCAAACAGCTACTACCAAGAAGCTTTTGTCACTGTTTTTTGTTGTTCCTTTTATAAATATTTTTGATATTCCAATAAATAAATGAAGCTTACTCTTTTTTTCCATAATTAATATCTGCAGGAGTTGAAGTGGAGGTTTTTGAGGTTCCCCCCTCCCCCCCAAAAAAAATTTGCAAAAAAAATTCATTTCAGAATAAATGTTTAGAAACAGCCCATCACTGTGTTTGTTCCTTCAGCACAAATGTTATTTCACTGCCAGCCCTGAAGGAGTTTGGGAAAACACAATTAGCCCTTAAGTCATTATAAACCCATCAATGAATTTATCTTAAAGGTTGCAAAGGGTGGCCGCTCCACATTGAGGGGTGGTTGTGATGATTTAAGGAACAAGTTGCAATTATTCCGTGCAATGATTAAAACCTGGGAATTATCATCCTCTGGATTGGCTGTGCAGGGAACTGTGGCCATCAATTATGGCTTAATTTAGTCTGTTTAAGGCAAAGCTTTGACTTTTGTGGCCCTTATAATTTGCACTTGGTGAGTTTTATTTCTTGGCACACTTAATTGGCTTCTTTATAGTTTCGGAGGGTATCCTCGAGGCACTGCGCTCATGGACTGAGCACTTCCAGAGGTTGTGTTGGCAGCTGCTTTTAATGGTTCTTTTCATATGGATCTACTTTGGCTGGGTATAACTCCCCTTACACCCAGATATGACATGCCCGAAGGGGAAATTAATGGGTAATTTGTGAGTGTGTGGTTGGGAGAGGGAGAAATAAGGGATGAGACACAACATGGAAGAGCACTCGGGGTTTGCTGCAGGCTGCCATGTCCTTGCTGACGTCGTGCAGGGCCACGTGAATCACATCCTGGGAAGAAAAATCAAATTCCAGCAACACCTCCACAGTCAATATAACACCGAGTGTACAAGGAGATTTAACTCAGGGAAAATATATCCATTATTCATAGAATGCCCTGTCTCGTTCTGTTCTCCTTTTCATCCTTCCCCTTTGCTGCTTTATTTGTGTGCTTTGTAGTAGTGAAAATTAATGATTTTGTAACTTGATAAGGGTGGTAATAATTTGTCACTTGTTTTCCACAAAGAGAGAAGCCCCTTCAGGCAGCAAAATTTTTATTGCAGCCCAGCTTGAAACTGTGTGTAATTATTGACTGCGTGTGTGTGAGACTGAGGTTTCCAGCTTTGTGTGTTCATCTTGTGTGATCACAGGGAAATTACTGCAAAAACCTGTTTGATTAAAAATTAAAGTTCTCCATTATTGTGTGGGTTTTTTTTTCTAATACTGTTTGGAATGTTTAAATTCAGGCATCGCTGTGTAACTATGAAGTGAAGATTTTGTCTTAGTTTGCCATGTGCTTCTTGCAGAAATGAGGAATTTGAATCTTTGTCCAGTGCTGATCAAGACTAGAAAGTAATTGATTTAAGTGGGGAAAAAAGCCAACCAAAGTACAACAAAACAGATGCTCATTTGCTTTCTCTTGATGTTATTTGAAAAGGCAAGAACAAGTTTTTTTTTTACGTGCTGAATTTCGTATTCCTCATTTCTATATTCCAGTATCCTGGGAATAACCAGCATTACCATTGAGCTGCTCCTAATAAAAAATTCTTCTTTCAGCTGCAGCTGTAACAGAGTTAAATCTACAGTGAGAGCTGCTCTTTCCATGATTTAAAACCCACAAAAAGGTATTTTAGGAGCCCTTTGGATTAGACTGATAAAGTTTTAATCACGGAGCTGCAGAGCGTCGTTGTCTGATCATCTTTAGGTGGGAAATAATGAAAATATACTTCCACAATCTTCTTCAAATGCTAAGAATTACACTTTGATTGGTTTGTCCAGAAAGTAGAGCTGAAGTTGCTGCTAATTGTTGTAACTTCAGGATGTTGTAAATAGTGTTTTACCCACCAGTAGTTCCCTGAAGCCGTCAAAGTGTTAATTTTTACGCCTCTGCCGGCGCGGTGTGAAATTTTAATTCAAGATTATAAAATGCAAGCTCGAAATTTTAATTCAAGATTATAAAAAACGCAAGCTCCCTTTTAGGATGTGTTACTAAACATTTATTGCTACATGCATTTGAATGATAAGCAAATAAACCCCCGGCGCTGAGTGAGGTTTATAACTGGTCATTAGAGCCCTCATCCATCACAACATATGAGCCTGCACATAATGGCCCCATTTGCATAATTACAGTTCTGAGCCTGATTTGGGAGCGTGGAAGGAGTCCTTTAAGCACACGTGGGAATGTGTGATCAGCAAGCCTGGCGGTTTCAATGGACCAGGAAGAAGAATGGGAGCGCTCAGGAATTTGAAGCCCAACCCCTCGACAGGTTGGGTTTGCTCTTTGAGAAGTGCTCACAAGCCTTGCTGGCTGCTTGAAGTTCTCAAACAATTGACTTCTTGCATTCAAGAACTGTGGAATTTGGCTTAAAATTCCTGGGCTTGTGGCAGAAAAATGCTGTTTCAAAATAGACAAGTGCTTTTGTGTGTGCGAGGCAACGCTCCTTGAGTCTGTTTCCTTGTGACTCTTCTACCAGCAGAAACTGGTCAGAGAAGTTTTCTGTCCCCAGACTGAGGTGTAAAGTATAATCACTTGTCACAGAGAATCCCAGAGTAGTTTGGGTTGGAAGGGACCTTAAAGCCCATACAACCCCACCCCCTGCCGTGGGCAGGGACACCTTCCACTATCCCATGTTGCTCCAAGCCCCATCCAACCTGGCCTTGGACACTTCCAGGGATCCAGGGGCAGCCACAGCTTCTCTGGGCAACCTGTGCCAGGGCCTCCCCACCCTCACAAGGAAGGATTCCTTTCCAATATCCCATCTATCCCTGCCCTCAGGCAGTGGGAAGCCACTGCCCTTGTCCTGTCCCTCCATCCCTTGTCCCAAGTCCCTCTCCAGCTCTCCTGGAGCCCCTTTAGGCACTGGAAGGGATTCTAAGGTCTCCCTGGAGCCTTCTCTTCTCCAGGTTAGCATTCCCAGCTCTCCCAGCCTGGCTCCAGAGCGGAGGGGCTCCAGCCCTTGGAGCATCTCTGTGGCCTCCTCTGGCTCCTGTGTGGGGAATGAGTCATTCCCCCTTTTGAGGCAAAAATACATCTTTAATAAATCAGTTTGATTTTTATCAACCGAATACAAAGGTTGTTGAGTAAGTCTGGCTGTTGTGGCTTATATTTGAATTACTGTGGGTTTTTTCCTAGTCTGGTGCTCAGTGCACACAAGAACTTGAGGAAAGCCACTAAAAATATGAAGAAACATCCCTCCCCCAAGTTTATCTCTTTGAAATGACTGTGCAGACTTAGTGATTTTTATCTGGAATATTGCTAGATGCTCATTTACTCTTTTTTAACCCACAGTGTATTCTGACATACTTCCATGAAATTGTTGGGCAGTCATTTTTAACTCCTGGGTTTTTGCTCTTGGTGCTTGTAAGACAATGTTTGCTCTAGAAATAAATACTGACTAATTGTTCCTAAAACATGGAAGGACAAAATGAGTTAAAATTACTGCAGAGAGTTAAAATATTAAGCATCTTGTTTGCATCTTCTGAATTCCCTGTGAAATTCAGTGCTGTGAAATGGAGGGACAGCTGCAAGTTCAAGGGCAAAATTAGGAAGAGCTGCAGTTCCGTGAGTGGCTACCAAGAATTTTCTGCAGGGAAAGATGATAATTATGCCTTTTTGCTTAATTTTTAAGTAGTGGAGTGAAAATTAAACCCAAACAACTACGGCCTGGCTGGGGAGGGGAGTGGGAAGGTGCCGTACAGAAGATGGGAATACAGGGATTAGAGAAACCAAAAGGTATCTGAAACACGTTGGAAGGAGCTTTTAAGCCCCTGATTTCGGTGTAAGTTGTCAGTTTTCCCACTTTACAAACCTTTCATGGCTCTTTCTTCTTTTAAATCTGTTAAACTTAAGAGTTCCATTTTCAGTGACTTTCAGTTTAGCTGATTTACCCCCAAAAATATGCTCAAGGCCAAACCACAAGGGTTCAATGAAACCAAAGCAACCTACTCCAATGTGGATTCTCTTCTTACAGTTTCTATCCCCTTAAAAGACATTAATTTCAGTCTTTATTTAATTTGTTTTTGTTTTTGTTTTTTTTTTAGGGGGCAGCACTTAAATACTTGCCAGCTATTGTCAACGATGTGAAATTAGTATTTGATCCAAAGGAGCTCAGGTGAGTGGAGTTAATATAAATGTGTAATGTGAATTTCATATACACCTTTTTTTAAAATATATTTTTATATATATATATATAAAAATACAATCATCTGAAGTTTTATCACTTTGGGGTTTTTCTATCCTATTTTTTTTTTCCTTGGAAATAGTTATAGGGCTGCACAGAATCTGGTTTTAAAGTATGACATCAAAGTTTGACAAATGTCTGAGAAACTTTGCAGTACAATATGGTATAGCAGGAATTATCAATCAGGCAATTGCTAGCAAAGCTCTTAAGCTGCACCATGAAGCTCTTTCAAGTATAAGTTTAACATAAATAGTAGAATAATAAATAATTCAGTCAACCCTTTTGGTGGATCAGTGTTTCAGTAGCTCATAAACACAGGAATGTTGTTAGTAAATAAAAAGGATAATAAGATGTTTAATTAAAAAAAAAAGAGAAATTAAATAAAAACTCTTATTTCAGGAGAACTTTTAAAGAGGCAGAAAAAAGTTTATCTTTCATGTGCTATTGCAAGGCATTTAAATTGAATAAACCCTTTTTTTTAATCTTAATTTAATTGCACAAACCCTTCTACATATTGTCTGGTTTTATTTCTATGGTCTGATATGTCAAAATGAGGAAAAGAAAGGTAAAATAGAAATTAAATAGATAACTATAATCTCAGTCTAATGTTTTCAGTGGCCTGAGGAACCTGGCATTTAGATTCTGCCTGCCTGTCAACTGTGTTACATGTCCACTTATGCCTCCTTTGGACCTGGGAAGTGTGCATTTTTGTGGAGTTTCTGGACTAATAACTTTTGTTTGTGATAGCAAAAATAATGGGAAAATAGACCAAATGAAAATACCAGGACTTAGCCTGTTTTACCCCAAACTACAGTTTTTCTGTGCTATTACAAATCCAAATTACAGTTAAATACTGAGAGGATTTAAACTGAGATTGAATTAGAAGTGAAGGCTTAACAGGAAAACCAAAAACCTAAAGATTTTAGGAAGGGATGTAAAATTACTTAAAAGTGTTTTCAATGCAGGAGCTCAGCTGCTGAGTTTTATCCTAAAATGTGTGCGTTCCTGGTTTTTATTTACTTATTTATTTTTGTTGTTGGTAGCTTGTAAGATGAATTATCACTTTTTAATTTTGGGTGCATATAATAATGGCTGTGAGGATTGAAGGCAAGCACAGACAATGAAAATTAAAAATCTGAAACATGGGAGAAGGGTGTAAAACTGAGGTAGAAGGGAGGGGGGCAGAAGAAAAGGCATCAAAACCCGAACAAACGTGTTGAAGACAATTCATGTTTCTCTGACTTTCCTGTCAAACTCTTCTACATCTCAAAAACACCGAGTTTGCTTGTTAAAAGTATGAAGTTGTGTATCTTGTCCTTTACTGCTGGATGTTTTTTATGTATTTTTGGAGAGAGTTTAATGCATTTTTCCTTTTCCCCTCCGTGTGTGCAGCAAGCTCTTCACTGAGTTCATCCTGAACGTCCCCATGAGCCGCCTGACCATCCAGAAGCTCTACTGCCTGATAGAGATTGTGCACAGTGACCTCTTCACGCAGCACGGTGAGTAGGGCCCATGTCACCTGCAACTCGTGGTCCCCAGACCTCTGCTCATGTCACAGTGGGGTCTGGAACACTTTAAGGGTGTTCCATTAGAAGGACAAGAGTTAAAAACCATGGAATCTCAGAATGGTTTGGGTTGGAAGGACCTTAAAGCTCATCTCATTCCACCCCCCTGCCACGGGCAGGGACACCTCCCACTGTCCCAGGTTGCTCCAAGCCCCGTCCAACCTGGATGTGAGGAAATGCCCACTGACACTGCTTGTTACAGATCATAAAAGAACTGAAAGCAAAAACTTGGAATTTGTTATTTTAAAAGGGCACTAAACAACCGTGTCCTTGGCCTATGTTGTAGCTTTAACTGCCATGGGTTTTACCAAAACTATTAATTCAGCTTTTGTGCTCAGTGAGGTTCTGTGGAGGAAATGGAGGTTTTTGATGTTCTTTCTGTCTGAAGCATCATGATCTCCCTTGAAGCTGTTCCCTGGCTGAAGTAAAACAACACATAAACCTTTCAGAGTGTGCTGTTCATCTCTGTTTT
Organism: Cephalopterus ornatus; assembly: GCA_013396775.1. Classification (NCBI taxonomy): domain Eukaryota; kingdom Metazoa; phylum Chordata; class Aves; order Passeriformes; family Cotingidae; genus Cephalopterus; species Cephalopterus ornatus. The sequence goes on along the minus strand of VZRE01005745.1, from coordinate 29,536 downwards.
ATGATTTTCTCCATCCATGCTTTGTTATTTTCTGCTTTTCCATTAGTGGGCCAGTGAGACGTAAGTTCAAGCACTTGTCCTACAGATTTCCTCATTTAGGGTGAAACCTTTTATTCTTTTTCTGCCTGAGTGCAGACACCTAACCAAGTGTTTGTGTGCTGTCAGGGGGAGTTAATGAGGGAGCAAATGGGCAGTGATTCAGTGAGAAAGCACATTTGAAGGGATGCTTTGATGAGGAGAGCTGGGGCCATAAACTTTTCGGGTTGCAATTTAAATAAGTCTTCTTGGTGGTTTAGCTTTGTACTGGGCTTATACCAGATGAAGTGGTGATGAGGTAAGAATGAAGCTGAAAAACAGAGTCTGCCAGTTGTGTCACCACGCACTTGTTGCTTGAGAGTGTAGAAATTTGGCAGAAACAGCAGGTCCAAACTTGATCCTCACTTTTGAGATCTTCTGAAATTATTCAACCCATAAGGGCTGGATTTGGGAGAATAAAAAGGAGAAATGCAGGTGGATTTGCTGCTGTTGGGGCCTGGGTAAAATGGCACTGGTCATGTTTGCTCTTGCAGATCTGCACATTAGTGTTATTCCTTTGATTCATTAATTCTCAGCTTTCTCTCTGTATAATAATTTTCCCTTCTCGTGGCTGTTCTTAGGTTACAATGATTTTTAGGGGAGAGAAACCAGTAATAAAAGGTATCACTCTTTACTGTCTTGGGTAGGAGGAAATTGAGATAACTGAGATAAAACAAGAAATTATGACACATTATAAAACACACTCCTAAGAAATGCACATCATGCGTTTACCACACTAATCTCTGACTTCCCTTATTCAACCAATTTAATTTTGAGGTGGAAGGAGAAGTTGTGTGTGGCTGCTTTGTGTTTTTAACCTGACTCACGCTCAGCTGTTGAGAGTGCAGTGAATGGTGTAGTCCAACATTACTGAGCTCCTGAGAAATTTAAATGAATCTATTTTAATGGGAAGGTGATTAATCTGAACTCGGGCCAGATTTGCTGACAGAGCAGAGCTGCTTAATGGCTATTAGGTCTTATCAGGAGGCTCCTGACAGGGGTTTTCCTGTCACTGCCTGTTAAAAACATCTTAAATCTGATGTGCTTCAGTTGGCTTGTGTTGGGGATTCCAGGCACATCTATTAACCCAAAATATTCTGGGATTCCATGATCCTAATGGATATATGGGGTTTTTTGGTGTGTCAGTAAACAAATTATTTTCTTCTCTTGCCACTGGTATCATGGAATCAGACTGGCGTGGGTTGGAAGGGACCTTAAAGCCCATCCAGCCCCACCTCCTGCCATGGGCAGGGACACCTTCCACTAGCCCAGGTTGCTCCAAGCCCCATCCAACCTGGCCTTGGACACTTCCAGGGATCCAGGGGCAGCCACAGCTTCTCTGGGCAACCTGTGCCAGGGCTCCACCACCCTCCCAGCCAAGAATTCCTTCCCAATATCCCATCTAACCTTGCCCTCTGGCAGTGGGAAGCCATTGCCCTTGTCCTGTTCCTCCATCCCTTGTCCCAAGTCCCTCTCCAGCTCTCCTGGAGCCCCTTTAGGCACTGGAAGGGATTCTAAGGTCTCCCTGGAGCCTTCTCTTCTCCAGGTGAACATTCCCAGCTCTCCCAGCCTGGCTCCAGAGCAGAGGGGCTCCAGCCCTCTGATCTCATAGTAATTCATCCTTATGTCATTCTCTCCAAAGCTCATGTCTGAAGAGCCAGTTGTGCTGGGCACCTTTCATAAACACTAAAATTCACTTGAAAATAAATTAACCCCCTTAGCCACAGCCCTTTTTAAATTTAGCTGCTTCTTTCCCTTGCTCTGTGGGTTGAGTTCATTACTAAAATGCAGCTGACTCCCTCTCCTCCTTCCTCTTGATCCAGTAATTTCAAACTGATAGGGAATACTTTTGTATAAGTAGTCAACTAATCCTGTATCCTGTTGCAAAAACGAGATTTTCTTTTCTAAAAGCAATATGCCCTACAGGATTGTGGAATTGATGGAGGGCTGGCAAATGTACGGATAATTTCATCAGGATATTTCTGGTGGAGAAAAATGCTCTAATTCTGTGATTTGAGAGGTCAAGGGAGACTTGTTTGTGTCTCCAGAGGAATTAAAATCCAAAAATACATAAATTTGTGAAGCTTGGAGGATTTGGGGGTGAGAGGGGTGGGTGTGTGAAACAGTTTGCTAAAGGATGAGGCTTGAAGGATGTTGAGTGATGGACGATTCAGTGTGAAATCTGAGGAGTTTGGGACCTTGGATGACAATGGACTATGGTGCTGTGGTTTGTATATCTTTAAAAAAAGGATGTAAAACACAGTTTTAACATTTGTTTTATGTATCTGTATTTATAAACATAGATATGAATATGTAATAATTATATAAAATAATTGCATGTTTCCATATAGAAGTAAATGCGTGTATAAATAGGTCATATATAAAATAACAATATAAATGAGTGTGGAACAGTTTTATAATAACCTAATGCATATTTTCAGTTCCACGCATGTAAGTGCTCGTGGTCGGGAGCTAAATGAAGTGTCTTATCCTTGAAAACATCAAGATTTTGGATTATGTAAATAGTGATTTGTCTGATTTGTTTTGTCCTATAGAGTTGTTTGGATTCTCTGCTGCTTTGTTTTCCAAATGACTTCCAGCTGATTACCAAGTGAGCTGTGGAGCTGCTGTTGTCTGAAAATCTAGAGATTTCTCCATGAGAAAATTTAGTCTATTAGATGTTAGTAGGCAGCAGATAGCATTTATAAGAGTTCTTATTGTTTAATTATGACTAAAATTACATCTCTGTTTCCATGCTGTGTAGTGGAAATGAAGTTACTGAGCACAGGTTTAATTTTTTTTGGCCACTAAATGAACCATAAAATAAAGAAATGCATTTGTCAGTGTCCCCCACAAGAAATGCCTTTCAATTGACGCAAATTTATTGCGTGTATTTACCTTCAGCACAGTTCCTGTGTCACTGCTTCAGTGAAGTCTTTGCTGGGGTGCTCCGAAGTTGATAATTCCTCCTGAGCATCCTTTTTATGAAGATTAATATTTGATTCCCACTGCACATTTCACTGACATTAATCACCATGGGTTGGACTTGTGCAATGGAACAGATGTGCAGTTATTGTTGTCTGTAATCATGGTGCATCACGCTCGGGAGCTGCCTCCAGAGCTGCCTTGGGAGCAGGAGAGGAATGTTCTGGACTATACATTTATCAAGGTTGCCCATTAATCAGGGCTGCGAGGGGGTTGTGACAGGCAGGCTGATGCCTGCCTTTCCTCCTCTGTACTTCCAAGTAATCAACATACAGTTGATCAACTCAATGTTTTACAGAACAGTTTATAGCGAAGATGAAAATCTTGTGTCCTCGTAGAGGCTTTTTCCACAGCACTGGATTGGTTTAAAAATCAGAGCATCATGGAATGGTTTGGGTTGTAAGGAACCTTAAACACCATCCAGTTCCCCTCCCTTCCACTGTCTCAGCTTGTTCCAAGCCCTCTCCAACCTGGCCTTGAACACTTCCAGAGATGAGGCAGCCACAGCTTCTCTGGGCAACCTTATTTCTTACCTGCCCAGATGGTGAGTGTCATGAAATTACCTTTTGATTTTAGGCCTGGCTTTCCCATTGACAATATTTATTCATTTTTACCTACTTCATAGTAAGCTCCATATCAGTGGTTTTTTCCTTACAATAAAAGTTCCACTGGTAATTTCAGTGCCATGTAATCTTCAGAAAGGCTTCACAGATTTGGTGCTTGCAGAGTTCTCTGGCTGTGGGTGTCTGTGTGTTTTGGTGGTTTGTGGGTTAGTTTGCCTGTACTTTTGTAGAATCATAGAATTGTTTAGATTGGAAAAGACCTTTAGCATCATCAAGTCCAACTGTCAACCAGCACCACGACCATGTTCACCACTATCCATGTCCTCAAGTGCCACATCCACACAGCTCTTAAATCCCTCCGGGGTGGAGGCTCCACCCCTGCCCTGGGCAACTCTGCTAAGGCTGGACAACCCTTTCCAGGAAGGAATTTTCCCTTATATCCAACCTGGCCCTCCCTGGCACTGCCTGAGACCATTTCCCGACCTCCCGTCCTGGCTCCTGCCTCCTCTCAGGGAGTTACAGAGCCAGAAGGTCCCCCCTGAGCCTCCTTTTCTCCAGGCTGAGCCCCCCCAGCTCCCTCAGCCGCTCCTCCTCAGACTTGGATCTTCCTCTCAAGTGCCCAGCACACCTTGACACGTGGTTTTATTCCCGTTTTATAACCAGGTGCTCCCAGGTGGATGCTGAGGAAGGCAGAGGTGGGAAGTGAGGAGCCTTGTCAAGTCCACTCAAGGGAACGGAGCGTTTGTGTGGGTTGTGTAACTCCAGACAAAGCACCGTGACAAATCAATTAGTGTTCCCTTTCTCAGAAATTCAATCTGAATCCCTTCCCCATTGATCAGAGCTGACTCCAGACAGTCCAGCTCAGAGGTGACACAGCTGCAGCTCTGCCTTCTTCGTGCTGCAGATATTAAACTGATCTTTGCTCTCTCTGTGAGTGGGGCTTAGCAGGGACATGAAACACTCTCAAACCTCTAATTAGGGACCTTTTATTTATTAGGGATTGATTTACCTCTCGGGCTTTGCAAAGGCATGTTCTGTGCAACAGGACGTTGGGGTTCTTCCTCTCCCCTTCCCCTCCCCTGCTCTGTGGAGTTTTGCTTAATCTGCTCTTTTCTTTCCATGTCAGACCAAGACAAAGGGAACAGCTTAGACCGAGGTTCTACAAATGCAGAGATGCAAGGTTGAGATCACTGAACCAGGCCATTCCTTGGGTTGACATTTATGTGGATAATTAGTAATTAATTTAGACCTGGTGATTCCTGCCACGTAAAAACAATCTGAGTACTTGAGCAAGGAAGGGGATATTTTGGGAATAGGAGTGAGTGGTCAAAGGCTGCAGCAGTTCAGAGGCAGAAGTTTCTAAGGTGAAGTGAGGTTTTGGTTGAAAAAGCAGGTGGCTGGAAATCTGGAGTTAACCTTCTTTTTCCTGATTTTTGTATCTTGCATAAGCCCTGAAGCACATTTAGGCAGCTCTCTGGAGTTGCTGAAAGCTGTGTATGTAACCTCATGTTTTGTGTGCAGACTGCAGGGAAATCTTGCTGCCAACCATGACAGACCAGCTCAAGTATCACTTGGAAAGACAAGAAGATTTGGAGGCTTGCTGCCAGTTGCTGAGTAACATCCTGGAAGTGCTGTACAAGAAAGACGTGGTGAGTATTGCACAGTTCTGTGATGATCAGCACTTAAACGATCTCAGTAAGATGAATTGAGCAGGTAACTCCTGATGACTCGGATTCTATTTTTATTTTTTAAATATAACCTCCCCAGACAGTCTCTTCGAGCTCTTTTACGTATCCAGGGATGAGGACGTGCTGTGTGATGTCTCACACAACACATCCAGTACAGCACCGACTGTTTCTGAGGCACATCCAGTACAGCTTTGCTGGTTAGACAGTGAGTAAAGAGATATTTTTAGGTGTTCAGCCTTATTCTTATGTAGTGTGTGGCCTCTGCCTGGTGGAAAACGTTTTGTTTTGGTGTTTTGTTTTTGTATTCCCCCATGAGCATTTTGGGAAACGTGCTTTGAGATGTATTGTTCCTGACATGGTTCACAGACATGCAGCATGTGTAGAAGTCCCTTTTTTTGCATAATAGTCCCTTTTTTGCCTTCTCTTGACTTCAACTAACATATAAATATTGGTGCTTTGCTGGAGAGATGCAGTGATTTGATGCTCTCTTAAAATTTGGGCTGCTGCTGCTGCCTAAACCTTCATTCCTGTGTGGAATCATACACTAATTCAGTTGGAAGGGACCTCCGGGGTCAGCCACTCACATCATATCTGGCATCTCATTTAACTGTGGGTTTTGAGGTTGCTCTGATTTTGTTGTTTTTGTCAAGTAGCTCTGTGTGACTGCTTCGGAGAGGGGGTTGTTTTACAGAAGGAATTTGGTTTTGGCAGCTTGGCCGCTCCTGTCGCTTTTGTTGGCTGCATTTCTCTCCGTGGTGGGACCTCACCTGCAGCTCCACCATCTCCCAGGCTGTTCCTGGCTGCAGAACCAGTACCTCTGTATATTTGTACTGGTGAGGGTCCACTCTTCAAATACATTTTTCATGTATCAAGTAAAAGATGGGAGCAAAGCTCATCTGTTTCTTTCTCCTTGTTGTGTTTTTGAGTTCGGTTTTTGCCCATCATTCTGCACGAGGCTTCTGGGCTTGTCCTTAAAAGCTGGTTGCACTAAATATTTCATTTTCAACTCATTCAAAAATAGTGGTAGATTTCTCCTAATACAGAAACAGTAATTTGAAACAACTGACTGAAATGGGCAGTTCCTTAATGAAAGTTTTGCTTTGCTTTTCTCTTCTAATTGAGCTGTTGCAGAGCAGCCCCCTCCTGGTTTGGTAATGCCTGTGGGCTTTTGATGCTGGAAAAAGGGCTTAGGGAAAAGAAAATTAATAGGTAACTTAATGTCATAGGTTTTACTGTATTTCCAGGGACTTGCTTTTCATTGAAATCGTACCAGTACATGTTAATTTATCAGTAACATGTGTTAGTAAAATAAGACTTTGATAAAGTGGGAAACTTAATTTTCTGCTTTTGAGCAACAGCAAGTGATGTTTTGATTAATTTTCACAGGACAGGTGGATTTAAAGTTCAATTGTGCTGGTGTCTGTTGTATGTAGTTACCACTAATTTATTCTGTTTCCTTAGGGGCCAACACAGAGACATGTCCAGATAATCATGGAGAACCTACTGAGGACGGTGAACAGAACTGTTATTTCCATGGGACGTGATTCCGAGCTCATTGTAAGTGTCTCCTGATGGAAACTTAAATACCTCTGTCACATCTTTTGGAACCTGCCTGTAATAGGATTTAAATCCCAGCTGACCCAAAGCAATCAAAACCTCCTGTAGCTGTCTGTGTGCTGAGGAAGCTGGAAAACACTGGCTGCTCATTTTGCCGGGGTTGACACAGGGGGAGAAAAAAGACTTGGAAAGTATCTGTGGGCAGGTGATGAGCCAGATCTGAGATACCTGTGTTCACCAAAATGATGGATTATTGGTAATTAGTCAGCTGAGAAGGGTGGAAATGAGAGACTTGGCTGTTTGTTACTGCGTTACAAGCATTTACTTGCTTTTTTTGACTGAGATAACCAAGGTGTCAGTATTCACATTATTGCAAAATAGAGCCCAGAATTATTATGTTCTGAATACCTACAGGAAGGACTCATACCAGTCACATTGTTGTCTTACCACTGTGATTTTAAAGCCTGACACTTGAATTTTTCAACTGTTAATTAATGAATATTGGTCTAAATAATGAATAGGATAGTGAGGTCTGTTGATATCTAAAATGGGGATAGATCGGAGCGTGGGTTTGGGAGTCTCACAATGTGTTTTGGGGAGTGTCATTGTGTATTTCCCTTTATCTTACATTCTTTCTTTGGTGTCTGCATCTGGCAAGTGATACGTATAGGAAACTGGTCCCAGTGGCCCAGATCTGTGATCTGTCTGAGCCCCTGTCCCTCTGTTCTGAATCACTTTGGTCCAGTTTGGTTCAATACCCTGATTTCTGTCTTAAAAAGGGGTTAATTGTTAGTCAGATCTGAGTCCTTTAGCAACTTGGTTTTTTGATCTCCCCTTTCCCTTCCAATTTGAATTCTCTGTGTAATTGCACACAGTGATGTGTGACTTTTTAGAAGGCTCTGTGTCCTCAGCACCTCTTACCTACTGCTGCCTCTCTGCTCGGCTCATGGTGGTGCTTGTGCTGGCAAAGGTGCTGCAATTTAGTTTTGTCTCCAGTTCATCATCCACTGACTTATTTTTGGTCTTCCGCTTTTATCACTTTGCTTTCCAACAGCAGGTTTTTTTGTAAGAAGGAGGTAATGGGTCAACAGATCCGTTGCTGGAGCAAGAAATCATAAACTCCCAGACTGGATTTGGGTTGGAAGGGATCTTAAAACTCATCTCATTCCATCCCCTACCCTGGGCAGGGACACCTTCCACTATCCCAGGTTATTCCAAGCCTGTCCAACCTGGCCTTGGACACTTCCAGGGACTGGAAATCCAAAACCTCTCTGGGCAAATGGTTCCAAAGTAGATCATTCTTACAGAATATTCCAGTGCTGAGATTCAGTAACAGTGAAAGGGAAGTCGAAAGGATGTGTACATTATTTTAATTTCTTCAGCTTCAGTTTGAATGTGAATTAATTCTTGTTTTGATGAACATGATTCAAATGGTATTCAAAAATGTTAATTATGCCTTTTGCAGTTATCACGTTTGATCTGAAAACTTCTGTTTGTGTTTTAATTAAGTACATTTGTATTAAAAATATCCCTGGTGCTCATGAGTACAGCCTGGAATCCCTCCATCTGCAGCCTCTGTAATTAGTTAATGAGGACTAGCAGGAAGGGTATTTTCAATGAGTACTTTCTCCTAACTTAAAATCAGCCTGTTGCTGAAAGGAGGCCCCTGTGAGTAACCAGTAACAACTTATTTTTGTGGTGTCAGCAAAGCAGGAAGAGTAAAATGCATAATAATCATAATTAGGAAGCATAACCTGACCTGCCTTGGATCAGATTAGGGTTGAAATGATGCATCAACTTTCCTTTTTTTAGTTTTATCTGGAACTTATAGCAGAGAATTAACCATTGGTCCAATAGTCTAGTAACTGGTAGTAGTGGATCAAGGGTTAGACTTGATGATCTCAGAGGTCCCTTCCAACCCGTGTGATTCTATGATTCTAACGATCCAGGAAGAGTAAGAGGAAGGAATTCTAAAAAGAAAGGATTTAGAGGCAAAGGTCAAGTAATGATAACTTTTTCAAAAGAAGTAAAATGCAGGACACAATTTGTTTATCCTTTAATTGTATTGGTGTCCTAAAGCTGCATGTTTTCTCCTTGGAAAAATCCTCAGTGATACAATCTTTATCCAAAGCCTGATGTTGCATAATGCAGTTTATGAGCAGCGGAGGAATGTCAAGAATGTAAGTGCCCAAGTGAAAATGTTTGGTGGCAGGAGGGGCCTTTTCTAGAGTGTTGAACTGGAAGATCAGTTTCCTTTGACCTTGCACATTTGTTTTTTGGAATCCTTAAATGTAAGTTCCTACACAAAATAAACTGGTTTTGTCAAGTACCTTCAAAAGAGAATTACCTTGAAATAATGTAGACCAGCTGCAAGGAGAAGAATTAGATATTAAATAAACCAGACTATAATTGATAGTTTGAAATCTGATTTGACCGTAATTTTGGTAGCAAGAGAATTTTTAATCCTCATTGTTTTAGACTCTTTTTATCCTCTGAAAGCCTCAGTGGTGATTTTTACTTGATCTGTTTGCTGAGCAGAAGGTTCTGTGTTATTTTATATTTGTGTTTATTTTATTGTTAGCGGAGGTAGGAGCAGGATGCAGGCTGTGGGTGCTGAGCTGTCTCCTGCAAGGTTGCTGCTCAAAGCTGCCTGTTTTAGGTTAATTTTGCTCCTGCCTCGAGCTGCTCCTGCTCCTGGCGCAGTGAGAAGTCACCTTGAACAAAATCACGTCTTTCTTACTGAAGAACATGTTGCCTGAAGAAAAAGTAAATTGAGCCAAGTTCTTTGAGCCTCTGGAAAGGTGATTTAAAACCATCTCTTTCCTTACCTTTTTTGAAGAATGTTGGGTTGCAGCATTCTTCAGTGTGAGGCAACAGTTGTCCTCCTTCAATAAATCAGGGCTAACCAGCCACGACGGTGGGTCCAGAGGGAATCACGGCTGCTCCCATCTCCTCGTAGTCAGCACCTTGGAATGTGCTTCATTTACAAAGCCAAGAAAACCAAGGTAGTTCCTGAACAATTTAATTTTAAAGAGGAAATTTTCCTGGTCTAGTGGAAAGTGTCCCTGCCCATGGCAGGGCGTTGGAACAAGATGGTCTTTGGAGGTCTCTTCCAACCCAAAACACTTGTGATTCTGTGATGTCCAGGTGGGGGTTTTGGATTCCTCTGTGTAGTTTTTGGAAGATTCTTCAGTTGGCAGATCTGTGCAATGATCATAGTGAATAGAGACAGTCTTGATTCCTTTGTATGATGGAACAAATCAAATTCCATTTTGATACAGAAAAAAATGTAGCTTGTGGATGTAAGAGCAAAGAGGGCTCAGAGGAGTTGTGGACTCTCCATCCTGGAAGCGTCCAAGGCCAGGTTGGAGCAACCTGGGACAGTGGGAGGTGTCCCTGCCCATGGCAGGGGGTAGGACTGGATGGGCTTTAAGGTCCCTCCCAACCCAAACCATTCCATGGCTCTGTGATTCAATTACCCAAAGCTATCTGGGATTTTAACTCCCAAGAGTCTGTCCTGAAGAACAGGCTCTGAACACGTAGTGGTCTGTGGGGAGCAAAGTCAGTGTGAAAATCTGCTGAGACCAGGGAAAAAAATCCTGTTTTGGATATTCTTGGGATGTGTGACTAGGAAGCAGTGGACAGGAGAGGACTTGATGGCTTTGCTGATGGGTGGAATGTTTCCCATGTCACTTCTTTCCCACCTCTACACTTGAGGACAAGGATGTGGTGAAACCAGGATAAAAATGATGCAGAAGTCATCAGAAAATAAAGGAAGGGATTTGTGGTGAGATGCAGAAGCCATCTGAGGTCTGTGTGAAGGAGATGCAGAGGTGGCCCTTGGTGATGGTGACGCTCTGTGGGATGCAGGTGACACCTGTCACAGGGAAGAGGGGCTGGAGACAGGAGTAAAGTAGAGAGGAGAGTGTTGCTCTGATGGGGGGAGCGACTTCGGGACAAATAATCAGTCAATCCAGGACAGTGGTGGATTGTCCACCTCTTGGCACCTTCCAGGCTGGAGGCCTTTCTGAAAGGCAGTACGATACAAGAGCAAATCTATATAAAATATGAATTATTGAGGGTCACAGGAGAGAGTTCTGGAGCTACAGTTATTTAGGAGTTGAAGCTGTTCATAAATTAATCTTTCCGTGCCTTCAAACCTGTCCAGTTCAGGGTTAATGGATTCCAAAATGTTGATGAGAACTTCATTTTCTTCACTGGAATTCTTCGATGTGAAAATACTTCTTTTTGTCGAATCACATGTTTTCTTCTCTTTCAAAATCATTAGAAATTACATCTGGCAAACTAAATTTCACAGAAGGTGAAGTGGGATTTGGATGATGGTTGTGCTTTATTTTTTAGGTAGTCAAACCCTAACCAATGCAGTGATGGGTAGGGAGCATTCCCTACCAACATTTATGGGAAGAAGCTGCATCCTCCTAAACAAATGGCCAGCAAATTTGGAGCTCTCCCCTTATATTAATGAACCACGGATGTATTTTGTGGTTGCTGAAATAGGAAAATTTTTCATGCAGTTCCTTTCATTCTCCCAGATTGTGTTGGTGGATTTTCAGCAGGAATCCAGTTAAATTCCAGTAGTGATATGTAATGTGTGCTGCTACCCAGATCCTAAAGAACTGGGATAATCTAACAGCAGATTGGAAAGTCCATGAAAAATGACCCTATTTGATTTGAAGAAGTAATTAACCTTTAAAACAATGAGTGAAATTAAAGGCAGGGATAGTGGTTTTGCATCTCAAGCAAGAAAAAGCAAACACTTTGTACCCACAGTAGGATTTTCCAGTTTTAATCATGATTTTTTTCAGTTTATCCTGATTTTTTTAAACTATTTTTTACAGTGATTTTTAACCTTTAAGAAACCAAGGGCTACTCACAGGGATGGTGTTTCCTCAGAGTTCTAAACCAAAGGATGGAACTGTTGCTTCGTGGAAATTATGGACTCAAATCACAAGGGATGTAAAATCACTGCAGTATTTATTGGCTAAAAAGTATTTGGAAGCAGGAAATGGGGGAAGTGCAGATAGAAAATCAGTGTATGAAGTGCAGGGGAGACTGTCAGTGAAATGCAGCAAAGCCACACTGAAAGTAAAAAACGCATTTTCCTTGTCGTAACCTCAGGGATCTTCTACAGAAGGGTGAAAACAGCCTTGTCAGTCACATTTAACTAAAAGCTCTAAAGAATTAGGGTTGTTGTTTTTTTTTCTCTTGGTCTCTATCTAACCTGAGCCTGAGTGATTCTAAAGGCAATACAATATGATACATTTTACACACTTGCAAAAACGTTTTATTACAAATTACACGGGAGAGGGTAGGAGAGGACACGGGGTGCCGGTGGGGAAGCCAGACTCGATGGATGGTTGCTTTTCCCGGTTTTTAAAAAAATGTAAAAAAATTAAAAATTTGCAACTCCTTTAAGAAAATAGCCTGGACATGTACAGAACACGCCATGAGAACGTTCCCTTTTAGCTCTTTGTTTCACCAGTCTGTCGTTCCCTCTCTTGTTTTCCGGGGTTCCGGAAGCTCCGGGTGAGGCAATAACCACATGGAAACAGGTTTGGTGTCACACACAAACAGCTTCGTGGGCAAAGCTACTGAGGTGGTGACCCTACAAGGATTTTTGGAACTGATTGCCATGGAGAGATGATTTAATTTCTTTAAAAAACTCAACACTAGGCATGTGAGCATGGAAGAGTTCATGAATTATTAACATTGTTTTAAAACAATACCGGATACTGCTGTGTTTTCCTTGTTCTGTCCATATTTGAGATTTCTTTCACCTTAGGGAAAACAAAACAGTGTTTTTTAGTTTGGAAATATTCTAAACAATGTCAGGTGGGCTGTCTTGTAAACAGGTCTATATTTTTAATTAAAAACAATATAAAATACATGAAACACTTTTTTTTTTTCCATGTGAAACAATGGCACTTCCTTCCTGGTACACAGGATCACCTTCCTAATCCTTCATCTTCCACCAAAGGGGGTTCCAGGATATTTGTTTCTGTGCAAGAACTCGTAGCCCTCTTGAAGTTTTACTGCAAAGGTGCCTTTATTCCATTAAAACAGACTGAAATTAATTTTGGGCTGGCCATGGACATCTTCTGCATTCCCAATTTAACTTCCTTTTCTTGCGCTTTGGGGGGGAAAAAACAACCCAGTTATTTTCCTCCATTTTCCTTGTAGTAATGGATTTGGATGCTGAGCTAAGAGGAAAAATAGTGTCAAGGAAAACACTTCCAGCATTTTTAGTGTGTGCAAACCAATGATCCACCTAAAGGCTGAGGAATTGGTACCTTAAAGCTGCTGCAGGTTATGCAATTTCAAACCTCAGTTTGTCACATGACACTCAAATTATCTGAAATCCTTAAAAGAAACCCAACCCAGAACAAAAGACAACAAGATTCCCACTCCCTGGCCACTTCTAACATGAGGAATTTTTCCACCAATGGTCATTTTAGATGCAAGTTTAATGACAGTAGCAAATACTTAAAGGAAAATGCTGCAGTTTATAAGTCAGAGCAAAATTTAAAGTGCCATTTAAAAAATAAAAACCAAAATAATATCAGGAAAAAACTGCTTCACATCTCTCCCCTAAGTGTATCAATTAGCAAGTACAATTAATAGATTGAGATATAAATTATAGTAACTTGGGAAACCCATTTGAGAAGCTTAGTAAATAAATAGCATTTAAAATTCCAGCTCCTTCCAAGCAGGTTTTATCACGTGCTGCAGACTAGAAATTTCCTGGTGCCTTCTGCAAGAGTGGAGAGGTTTTTCCAAAGACTGTTACAAAAAATACTAAATTACGGCAAACGCCAACAATCCAGATTACGATTGTTCTGTCTGTGGGGTTGGGTTTGGTTTCCTGTGCCAGAATGTGTCGTTTAGACCTTTTGGGTACCAAAAGTGACATGGAGATTGTCCCGTAGCCTTGATTGACCCTGTGAGCTTGATGTGGTGAAAGGCTTGTCCTGATTTTTGGGAAGTTTCTGGAGATACGAGCAACAAACTGGTTGTTCTGGTGACGAGGACACAGCTTAAATCAGAGACGGTGTGGCAATGTGAGAGCTGGGTTGGAGTCTACGTCGCATGAAGGCAAGAAACACACAGTCAGGGCTCGGAGACGTCGTGGCCTCGGGCCACGGGGAAAAATTGTGCTTTGTCCAGGATTTCTGTGCTGAAAACTGCACTCCCCGATCAACATGGATCTGTAAAACTGACACCACTGCAAACATAAGGCTTGCTTGTTTTTGTTTTTCCCACCTATCCCCCAGAAGGCTTTAAAACAAGGTGATGTTTCGGAGTGGACGGGAGGAGCCTACGTTTTAACGGGTCAGAACGTGATGCTTTTCAGATCTGAGGAGGAGGGAAAGAGTTTTGCTTTCCATCTTTGTCCAGATTTCCACTCGGGTTTTACATCCCACATTGGCAAACTGCAAATAAAAGGGGGCAAGGTGTTCCCTGACGCCTTGCTCCGGTGAGTCCAAAGGTACAAAGGCCTTTTTGGTACATACGGTGAGAACTGGATGCTGCCGTTGGCCAGGAACCCTCCTCGATCCACCACGATCCCGTCAGAGATGGTGGATAGAACTCCAGATATTTTTCAGAGAAGGCCTTGAACTCCACACTTGGGTTAAAGGAACCAGAGTTTCCATCTTCCGTGCTTTTTTGATTCAGTTTTGGATTTTTGCTTGGGAGTAGAGGAGTAGCTCTCCTGAGAATAAGGCAAAGGTGCAACCTGAGTTTCCTCAATGGGATGAAGTTTTCTCAAAACTGGCTGTAGTTTGTCTTCTTGCTGTTTAAAATCCAATTCCACGCTAGAAATGGGAAGGAAAAAAAGCAATCGGTTATTAATTGTGATGATGAAAATATTTCAATTAACCCAACATCCGAGTGTTTAATTTAGAAATTCAAGTGAAAAATGAGTGTTTAAGTTAAAGGGAAGGGTCAAAAAAAGGACATGGCACAAAAGAAAAGTGAGAGTGGGATCGTTCAGCTTTTCCTGCTGTTTAGGAGGGCCCTGAGGATTATGGGAGAGGTGCTGGGAATGATTGAAAACTGAAAATTCTATTTTTTTCTGTCATCTCTGTGGAGGATTGGTCTTTGAGGGCTTCCAGGCTTGGTTTTTCCCTCCTGTCTGGGTGCCCTGGGAGCATCCTTGTGCTTTTGGAAAAGCTGATGTGTTGGCCCATAAGCAATAAGCAATTGACCAATTTCTTTACCTGACCAGTTTTAGCCTGAAATAGATTAATTTCAATAAATTAAACCAAATATCACCAAGCTGCTGTCATATGTGTAGAGTCATACACATGTGAGGGAGAATAAATAAATAAATTAAAAAGCAGTTCTCTTACAGAGCAGCCTTGCATTTAAAAAAAATAGGCTGAAGCTCTAAAATCCCTCTCCTGAATTCTAAACACTGTGTTGGCTACAAAATCCTGCCAGCAATGAAGAACCATAATCAAGATGAAATTACAATCCCCATTCCACCAGGATGCTGCAGAGGGCTTCGAGTTTGCCTTATAAATCAAAAGAAACATGTTTTAAAAATTCAGGAAAAATCCTACCTGATGGTGGAAATGGAATTTGGGCCCCTCAGAAATACCCTGGAACTTGGTGGCTTGGGTTGGTTTGTGCAGCAGCCTCTGGCCACGTTCTGCACTGAGGCTTTTTACATCTTGTGCATCACATTACAGAATATTTTGGGCTGGAAGGGACCTTTCAAAGTCCTCTTATCCAACTTCATTGCAGGGGGGCCCTGGATATCAGAGGATGGATTGAAAGGGGTGAAATTAAGGGAATTTAGACACTCCTCCCTGCCTTTTGCTGGGTATTTTAAATGTAGCAGTTTGTGACTGTTGGGCACTTGAGAGGTTCCCTGTCCACCTCCACAGCTTGAGGGGTCTTGGGCTTTGCACTGGCTGCCTTCATCATTAATGTGAAATTATTGTTCCTGGACTTAAATTCACTTTGAATTAGTATTAAACTTGTTTTCTGAGCTATTTGTGCCCTTCCTTGCTGGGCACAAACCACTGGAGAGGTGAGATCTGCTTCCCCAGGCCTTGTGCTCCCAGTGGAACTCGTCCAAAAAGAGATTTTAAAGGATTTGTTACTACTACCCCTGTCTGACTTAAAGAGTAAGGATCTAGTACAGAACACTTAAAGCCATTTCAGAGGAAATTCATGGGAAATTTTGGTGCACAGCCTTTGTAAACTGAGCACAGAGTATCATCTAATGCCATCTGCTGACTTAGGCAGGGCTTATTTTCCTCTTAGGGTGGAGGAGAAGGAATCCAAGATGCTGGGAGGAGGATAAGGATAATTGTGTGCTGGGTTTTTTTAAGACCTGATGAGTCTGTCTGGAAGGACTTCCAGGGAAGCCAAAGAAAGGGGTGCTGGAAGGGTGTGAGGGCTTTTTGTATCTGGCTGTGCCTAGTTTATTGTTTGGTTGGTTTTCCATCAGCCTGTGCCTACTTTGGTGCCTGGTTTAAGTGTTAAATCCACCCGTAGCTAAAGGTGTCAGCATTTCAGTGATGTGGAGTTATTTGGATAAACTTTGTGACAGCAGAGGAAAGAGATACATTAGGTAAGAGTTCAAATATGCAAAGTATTTTACCCAGCGTTATGTTTTAGTGACTAAAAAGCCGTTGGGAATAAATAAAAAAAAAAATTTAAAAATTCCCAGCTCTGTGCTGGAAGTGGAGAATCCTGACTTGGCAGGAGGCAGCTGTTGGGCATCGTGTTCCTGCAGAAGCACATTCTGACCCTACTTATTAATATCCCTCCTTGTTAATGAAAGAACAGTGTTGTCTTCACTGATAACGCGTTCCTGTGTGCACTTCAGCTGGCAAAAAGTAGATTTTAAGAGAAGTGCAGCATTAATTTAGTGGGGAGATGGGGAGATCAGTCCATGGGGAATGTCCCAGCACAAAAACGCTGTTGGTGATACAGCAAGGAGATCTCAGAATGAAGGAGATGCTCTTCTAAGAGCTCTCTAAATCTCATTTGAAGGGCAGCATTTGGCTGGTTTGTTTCTCAGGATAAATTTTTTTAGGGGAAGAAAAAGGCCTTTTCAGCTCTGGCATTGCCAGGGTTCATTTTTACTTCTTTCAAGAGTTATTCTTGCAGGGGAGCTCTTAAGAGCTGCTGGAAATTGCTGCAAGAGAGAAATTGTTATAAAAACCCTTTGCTGAACAGAGTAACTTTTTACATAACCAATTTCTATTAAAGACAGACCTCAAGAGAAAAAAAAGCATCTTACTTCTAGACCATCTGACAAACCCCGTGTTATTGCCATTTTCAGCTCAGGCTTTCAGCCCTTCACATCCAAATGAAATATTTTGCTTCTGAAGGGTATAAAGAGGCTGCATGAAAAACATCCGTGTTATTTCAGCATTTGGAAGTGTAAATTTTGCAGAATAATGGATTGGTGTCTCTCAAGATCAGTTTATGCAGCTTTGGAGGTGTTTTAATGGAACAGTCCCCTTCAGGCAAATAATCTGAGTGCTTGCAAACTCAGGTTTCAGTTTATACCTGTTTATGCTGCAGTAATGAGACAATTCTTTAATTTTCTTCTTATTATTTAATTTTTCTTAAAATTTTTTTAACGTTTAGAGAACTACTTATTCTTTAATTTTTTTTAAGTATCCTTCTAAATTAGCTATAGCTCACTTCATTTTTACTCTCGATATCAACCATTAATCACATTCAGTCATCACTCACAGAATTCCAGACTGGTTTGGTTTGGAAGAGACCTTCAGGATCATCTCATTCCATAGGCAGGGACAACCTTCCACTATCCCAGGTTACTCCAAGCCTTGTCCATCCTGGCCTTGAACACTTGCATGGATTAAATTCACCAAGAATTCCATATTTGTAGGAATTATTGATATTTTTGTTATAGAGCTGAAGCTCTTTCCAGGTCTTTTGCTCCTAAATTCGATTTTTTCACCTGTCACAGCTCTGCCATCCTGTTGTGCTCAGTGCTATTTCTGTCCCTCAGTATCTATAGGTGTCCTCTCTCCAAATGACCTTTTCCTGAAATATCCTCTGTGCCATGTGCCTCTTTTCACTTTCAAACTTGGGTTTTGTCCCACAAGCCTCCCCATAATAACTCCATTAACTTAATTATCCAGGACTCCGTGTTCTGCTGCTGTTACACATGGGGGTGAGAATTATTTGCTTCAGAAGCATTTTTTCCTAGATAATATAATCCTGTTTTTCAAGAGCCTGACAATTGTGAAGAAGCCTGACAGAAACAAGAGATAAATCCATTATATAATGCCAGCAGCACAAAACCTTGGCCTCACACACCTGAGCAGGACATCCTAAAGATTCACTTAATTACAGTATTGTTAAATTTGGAACACTGGGTCAGGGTTTTTCCACGTTCAATGCCTGCCTCAAATTCTTCCTCCAGCGCACAGCAATGGGCTGATTTTGTGAACAACTATAAACAGGAAAATACTATCTGTGATAAATACTTGGGTTTTCTGTGTTTTCTCCCCAGAATAACTCTGTACTTCAAAGGTTTACAACCAGAACTTCACATTTTAGGCCAGTTGCCTGTGTATTGGTATTTCCACTGATGTCCTTCCCATGAACACTTGCCCAAGTAAAAATAACAGCTCTTTGAGAATTTAATTTTGATGTGCTGATTAAACACCAGCAAGAACTTTGTAATTAAGATCTCTGTAATCCCTTCACAGTGAGAATGGTTTGAGTTGAGAGGAATCTTAAAAGACCATCCATTCCACCCCCTGCCACGGGCAGGGACACCTTCCACTAGCCCAGGTTGCTCCAAGCCCCATCCAACCTGGCCTTGGACACTTGCAGGGATGGGGCAGCCACAGCTTCTCTGGGCAACCTGTGCCAGGGCCTCCCCACCCTCACAGTCAAGAATTCCTTCCCAATATCCCATCTAACCCTGCCCGCTGGCATTTTGAAGCCATTCCCCCTTGTCCTGTCCCTCCATCCCTTGTCCAAAGTCCCTCTCCAGCTCTCTTGGAGCCCCTGTCAGGGACCTGAGGAATTGATGTGAATTTTCTGGGTTTGGCTTTCTTTTTTTACCTATGTTGACAACTACTGTTAATTTATTTTTTGCATGCAGGCAGCAGTGAACCTTTGCTAATTTAGTTGCTTTATGAAGGATTGAAAGCAGAGTTTGAGGAGTGATAAGCATTGGGATTAAGCATATGGACTGTGGGAGGGAATCAAGAAACAGGCTCAGAGATAGGAATGGGTTTTCTTATTTTCTAGCACAGTCACACATTATTGTCATGAATCATTTTAAGACTATGAGATGCTGATGATCTGTTAGGTACTGCAGGATTGCTGAATCAGAGGAATTCAGATTCAGGATTGGGTTGCCGAGGGTTTTATCAGGGAATCATAAAATCCCAGAATTTTCCCCTGTTGGAAGGGACCTTAAAACCCATCCAGTCCCACTCTCTGCCATGGGCAGGGACATCTTCCACTATCCCAGGTTGCTCCAAGCCTTGTCCAAACTGGCCTTGGACACTTGCAGGGATGGGGCAGGCACAGCTTCTCTGGGCAACCCGTGCCAGGGCCCCACCACCCTCACAGCCAAGAATTCCTTCCCAATATGCCATCTAAACCTACTCTGTCAGTTTGAATCCATTCCCCCTTGTCTTGTCATTCCAGGCCCTTGTGAAATCTCTCTCCTTCTTTCCAGAGGGCTCCTTCAACTCCTGGAAGGCCACAATCAGGTCACCCCAAAGCTTCTCTTCTCCAGGCTGATCAATGCCAACTCTCTGAGCCTTTCCTCACAGCAGAGCTGCTCCATCCCTCTTATCATCTTGGTGCCTCCTCTGGACTCGATCCAGCAGCTCCATGTCCTTCCTCCACTTGTCTGTTGTCACCTCCAGGCAGCCCTTTGCTCTGCTTTCTGCCTCCAGGGAAAACCTTTCATCCGTCCCCTCCCTCATTTCTGGTGACACCCCTTCAGCGCACCTTTTTATCCCACCGTTTCCAATGTTAAGCCCAAATCCTCCCAGCACTTAGAGAGCAGCTGAACTCTTTGAATTTAAGTCAAGTAGGTGAAGCAGGAATTAAAGAATTTCATCCTGTCTCCTCCTGGTCACGTTAATTGGATGACATGGCATTAGTTCATGCCACATCTTGGAAAAACAGGATCCAGATAAGCACTGATCACTTGGAAATTACCTTAACACACTTTCCAGCATGTTAAATTTCCTGTTGCAACCCAAAAATCCCCAAAGCCTGGGATCCGAAGCCCTGCCAGCATTAAGAAGCCACTGAGATCCATTTTTCCCACTAAGCATCTTACAGTCTAGAGATAAGATGAGAACATATAAATTAATTAATGTGGGTAGGAAATAAAAGGGTCATGAAAATGACTATTCTCTTCATTTAATCACCTGATTTTATTAGGCTGTTGCAATCTTAGGGATTGATGCCTTATGTTCACTTTGTGTGGCCATATTTATTAATTTTAATAATTAATAATTTAAATAGCTAACTTCTACATGTGGGCTCTTTGCTAACTTTTAACTTTTAGCTTTTATTTTTATTTTAACCCATTTCTATTGGAGCTCTTATACTTAATTGCATTTCATAGATTCTGATAATACATCTTCTGTTGAATAATGTGAGTCCACCTTAGATTGATATCAAATAAAAATACAGCAGCATAAATCAGAATTTCAAAGGAGTAAAAAGCAGCCAAAGTAATGGTTGGTACAACTTTGAGTGATTTATTTCCTCACCAAAAAAAGCCCAAACAACCAGTAGTGCAGTGTTGAATTCTTGTTCTCCATAGGCAGAAAACTGGTTGAGATTTCATCTCCTAAAAGTTTCCTTCCAGAAGCCTTGTGAAAGCTACTGAATATTCCTGACCTTTCCCACTAAAGGGAAATCCAGCAGGAATCCTCCAAGATGCTCCTTCACAGAAGCGATTCCTGCTAAAGGCCTAAGAATAATGCACAAAATATCAAAGAAATCCATGTTTTCTCCTGCAGATTTCTGCTCAAGGATTAAAATTCATCCAGGCTGGGAAATCAAACAGGAGCAGAAAGGGCAGTTCCAGGAAAAGATAATTACAGGGTAAACCAGGCTGTGCAGGTTTGAGCCCATGTGGGTTTTGGGTGTTTCAGATTGACACAGAGACTGCATAATAATGCAATTTCTTCTTAATAGCAGGATTTTGCTTCATTTCAATATTTAAGTTGACTTTATCCTGGCAATATATAACCCTGATAAAACTTATCTTAAAACTGTTGCTGGGGAATCAACATTAGTTTGTCAAGTACAGACATGGGAATTTGTCTTGTGTTTGTAGAAGATGATTTTGAAACTGTTCTGTGACCTTGGGTTATGAGTTATTGATACTGATGGAGAAAATGGTAAACTGGTTGTTTTGTTTTTACCATTTCATCACATTTTTGGGTCCTGTTTTAAATACAGTCTGGAAATGACTATAAAGACACGATACTGAATAATTTTAGTGACAGTTTGAAGTCTGTGGCTCATCTGATGCAGTAGAAGAAAATGTCAGTGACTCCTGTGTCTGGAGCTCCAAGTTCCTGAACATATTGCAGAAATAAGCAGAATTTTGAGGAAAATAGAGTTTCTAAATGTGGATGTTTTTCTTCCTGATTTCTAAAACAGTTTCAGGCTTTGGTACCTTTACTTTTTATTACTGTTTAATATTTGATTACCAGTTTCCTACTTAAGAAAAATGAGAAAGTTTTCCTTTTTTTTTTTGCTTTAATACTAAGAAATATGTATTCTTTTCAATATAAAGAGAAAATAATGTAAAAGCAGATTTGTAATCTTAGCAAATATTTTAAATCTAATACGCAAAATAACTGTATTGCCAAAAGGAATTTTTACTAACGGTATTGATGTTTTTGATACTAAAAACCCTTTAAAGTACAGCAGGGGTTTTTTTGTTGCCTTCTACACGGTCTCTGGCTTCTGTGCTACATTATATTAATACTCTGAAAGTTCATCTTGAGGGGGAAGAATTGAATTCCATGGATTTCCACCTTCTCACCTGTGCTATACCTGGCACTACAGGATGCAGCTGAGTAACCGAATCCTTCCTCTATGATGCTGTTTCACTGCAGGTTAAAAATATAGATCTGAAACAGCTCTAATTTATTTTTTTTTTTTTTAGTGTTGCAGTGTTCAAAATTGAATCATATTTAAAAAACCCACACAGTCAATTACGGCCAACTGAAGGTTTTCTCTTTAAATTATTGATTTGTGCCATCAGGGCTTTGGTTATATTTTTATTTAAGTCTTTCCTATGTATTAATTGGGCAAAAGAGCTCAAGACTAAGGACCTCCTGGTGTGACAGAGATGTTTCCTCAGGGTTTTATTGCCCCTTGAACAGTTTAGGCTGAGCTTTAATTTTTGGTCCTGAGAGGTGTTTTGCCTTGAAGAGAAATCAGGTAACTCCGTGCAGTATTTGACATGTGAACCCTTGGCAAAGGTGCATCTGGATTTAATTAACGTCCTCACTAATGAACTGCTGCACTCTGAGGTGTCAGGGGGGTAGCTGATTTGTGGAGGAGCACAAGTTCCTACAAGACAATCTGTCTCAGTGCTGGTTTTATCAGTGAATTCCTGTTTTATCCCTTCTGGCTGCTTATCTTGTCTCAGTAATTCACTTTTCTTGTGGTTCCCTGGTTTGCAGTGTCTCTGCTTTTAGGTTTTTTTGCCTGCAGCATTTGTTCTCTTAAACTGGCAAAAAGCTGAGCTGTTTTGTGCTAAAACCTGCCCTGGAAACATGGCTTTAGGCAAATGTCCAGTCCAAGGGCAGTAGGGGTGGGAAGGGAGAGCCGGACTTGCCTGTTCCACCATCTCCCATTAGGGAAACTCTTCAACTCTGTGTTTCTGGAGTCGTTTCGTTTGTAGGGAGCTAAGGAACCTTCTGGTTTTATTCTTTAACTTGAAATCCACTGTGCAGAAATCAAGATTTGAAAAAAAATTCTAATTGGATTTTGTTTAGCTAATGAAACAAGAATAATTCCCTGATGGATTTGTGCTGGGTTGTACCTCCAGGCTGCCCTGTGCCAGAAATTGCATAGGAAGAGGGAGGCATGGGAGGCTTTGGTTATTTATATGCCTCTAAACGTGGCTTTATAGGAATAAAGAAACTAATTGGTTCCTGCCCCTGCACAGAACCGTGCTGTGGTTGGTAAGATGGAGCTGAAGGTTTCCATCCTTTTTTCCCCTCACTTCTGTGCAGTGAGGAGACAATACATAAATAAATACCTTCAGGTCTTCTGTCTAAATCAGACTGAGTAGAGAACTAAGGAGTGAGGGGGGAAATCCTACACTTTTCACTCCTAGGCAACATTTGTACCTTCATTTCAGTTTGTATCTCCACCGGAATTGTCACGTTTGTGCGTTTTCATTTGTACTGTGGTGCCTGATTTTGTGACACACTCTGAGACACGTTTGTTTTCCTCCTTCCTGCGACACATGAAAACATTCACTTGGTTTTTTTAAGCCTCTGATGGAGAAGGACAGTGAAGTTGTCAGCATGAGACACATCATCAGACTCATGATGGCCTCATGGCATGCCCAGTGCCTGTTATTCCGTCACTGGAATACAAGGACGTGCCGAAAAAAAGGCCTGGGGAGGAATGTCAGTGTAGAACAATCGTGGAATCACAGAATGGTTTGGGTTGGAAGGGACCTTAAAAAACCATCCCATTCCACCCCTTGCCATGGGCAGGGACACCTCCCACTAGCCCAGGCTGTTCCAAATCCAACCTGGCCTTGGACACTTGCAGGGATGGGGCAGCCACAGCTTCTCTGGGCAACCTGTTCCTTCCCATCTAACCCTGATTTTACTGCTAAAACTGTCGGGATTTAATCTGTATTTGTTCTCTTTGCTCTACATTCCCTCTCGCCGAATGGTTTCCCAAGTCCAGTTGTTACTGCTATGAAAATAAATTTGGTGTACAGAAGTGTACAAAAGTAAATTTGAAGTTAACTTGTGAGTCAGAAAATCCTAAATATCCCAAAAACTTGAAGCTTGGCCCTTGTAGCCCCTCGCATCCCAGAGCTCCAGCAGCGCTGACCGCCATCGTCTATTTCAGATCTGAAAATTTAGACTTACACTTGAATTTTATTAATTTAGTGAAGCTAAATTTATGTTGTGTTGATTGAAAAAATCCAGGCCAACCACTGAGCCTTCATTAGTGAATAAATCATGGCTTTCACTCAGGAAAAAATGGGAATATTAATATTTTTGAACCTACCTGTAGATAATACATGCGCTGTTCCTGCACGTATCGCAGTTCGCCGTGTCCTGACCAGTCCGATACGAAAGCCTGGAAAGACAGAACATGAAATCATTAAAACCTAATTAATTTTAACGTATTTTTTGGTTTCTATAATTTTTTTTTTCATAATAATTAGAACTTCAAGATTATTTTTTGAATTCTAATATTGAATACGAAAAGCAAGCCATCAGGAAGCCAGTATCACAATCAGCACATTCAGCTTCAATGAAGAAATTAATTTTTTGGGGGGTGGATTAATATTTTCTCCACTTTCATACTGAGCAAACTCAGCATGGAACAATAAATTAAATTAAAATACATAACGCATTACCTTACGAGGAATGTATAGAATATAATACTGAAAAATAGAATATATTTAGAAATTTTGTGCCTCTCAGTGAAGTCTGTTTTAGGGATGTTTGTGTCTTAAAAGGAAGAAAATGCCTTTTCAATAACATTCCCTGTACTCATCCAGCCTGCAGCTGTGCTTTGTCGTGCTCTGGTTTGAAGTCTCTTACAGCAGTGACTCCTCATTTACCTGGGATTGTCTCTGACTTGGTCAGTTTTAATTAAAAAGGGGTTTTTAAGGTATGCAGCTGCTTTTTTTCTACATGTTAAAATAAACATATCAAATTAAAAAGAGCACAGTTATCTGTGAACCTGAATGTCCTGAGGTGCAAGTGAGCTTAAAATGGAAATTCCTAAGTCATTGTTTATGCATAAGTACTTAGATATTTCTCTGTAAAATCACAAATTTTTGGACTCTTTTAAAGTTATTTTCAGTTTGTTAAATACAAACAAGTATCTGCAAGGTTTCTCCATAGTTGTTTTTAGATGAAGTGGGGAAATAGCTCACGTGGGGAACTTTGAAGATGTGGAAGATATATCCAGCCAGGATTACTTCAGGGAATGCTGCTGAAGGTGCTGCCCTGAAGCCCAGGACCTTCCTTACCCAAGTTATTCGACTGACCTCAAATAATTCAGTGTTGTTTTGTTAACAAAGGCATCTCTGCCCCTTTCCTGCCCTTGCAAGGGGCAGAGCACCTGCTCCTCTGCTTCCTTGCCAATGTACAATAATGAACAATCCAGCAGTATAAAAAAAATGGCCTTATTTTTTACATGACAAAACACCCAAATCAAGTGTTAATAGGAAATTACACCCAAACTGTTTGATGTGCCTGCCCCTAAGATGAGAAATCAGCATTTCTGAAATGCTGCAGGCTGGTTGTTTAGCTTAGAAAATGATCGGCTGGTGCTGACAGTGTCGATTTTCTTAAATATTTTAAAGGTTTGAAGATGTGATTGTGAATAGCTGGAAGCTGTGTCGTGGCCAAGTGCTCTGGGGCTGCGGACACAGCTCTTAGCTCCCTGGTGGATGGACAAAAGTTCACAACAGGGTGAATCTACTTCTTTTAAGACTTCTTTCCTTCTGAAAGCCAAATGCAGCGTAGAGTTGTTGCTGTTCTAGATGATTACTTGGCCTCAAAAATTGCTTTTTCTTTGGAGGAACATGCTCAGATTACCTAAATTTTAACATGACACCCAAGGCAAATCATAGAGTCATGGAATGGTTTGCGTTGGAATGGACCACAAAGATCATATAGTTCCACCCCCTGCCATGGGCAGGGACACCTTCCACTATCCCAAGTTGCTCCAAGCCCCGTCCAACCTGGCCTTGGACACTTCCAGGGATCCAGGGGCAGCCACAGCTTCTCTGGGCGACCTGTGCCAGGGCCTCCCAGCCAACAATTTCTTCCCAATATCCCATCTGACCCTGCCCTCTGTCAGCTGCGCAAAGGAACTAGGAAGCAAAATGTCTGTATTCTGTGCTATTCCTGGTGGGGAAAAAAAACGGGACTGGTTTATATTTGGTTGTACTTGTTATGCTCTCTCAGAGCAGAAGCAAGACCTGTTTTTCATTTCCCTTTTAAAAATCTTTCAGAAGGCGACATTCAAATTGTCACTACTGTTAAACTTAGACTTGTAAAATGTTTTTTTTCCCCCAATCTATTGATCAGATACTAAAAGCTCTTACTAAAGATACAACATTTAAAGTCTACAGATGAGTTGGTGAAGGCCTTTATTTACTGAGGACATAAAGAATAGTCAATAGTTGCCCTCAGAGGAATGTGCATGACTCTGTGAGGGCCTCTTTATAGGTAAAGCCATAAACACATTGTGAAAGGTGCCAACTTCTTTTGTCTTTTTGTTTAAAATTGCTTTCCAGTTGGGACATTTTCATTCATCTCTGTAAGCCTGCAAACAACTATTCAAATTAGTTAATTATCTGGCTTGTAGATTAATAATCTCCTCCTGTGCCAGTCTCTCCTCCTTCCACACAGGTTTCTGCTGTTCATGTTCAGCCTCTGCTCTGCTACTTGAGAAATCATTTAATAGTACGGGGTTTTTAATAAAATCTTCCAAGTTATAGAATCACAGACTATTTGGGTTGGAAGGGGCCTCACAGCCCATCCAGTCCCACCCCCTGCCATGGGCAGGGACACCTTCCATCCAACCTGGCCTTGGACACTTCCAGGGATCCAGGGGCAGCCACAGCTTCTCTGGGCAACCTGTGCCAGGGCCTCACCACCCCCACAGCCAACAATTTCTTCCCAAGTCCCTCCAGACTCTTGTAAATAGTCTCTCTCCATCTTTCTTGTAGCCCCTTCAGGTCCTGGAAGGCCACAATCAGGTCACCCCAGAACCTTCTCTTCTCCAGGCTGAATAATCCAAATTCTCCCAGCCTTTCCTCCCAGCAGAGCTACTCCATCCCTCTGATCACCTCAGTTACCTCCTCTGGACTTGCTCTAGGTCTGTGTCCTTGGCTGTATTTTAGGTGCTCTGAGGGATTTGCTCCACAGGAGCAACATTTCTGGCAGTGGTTGGTAAAGGGAACTGGTCAGATCAGCTGCTTGCAGTGAACCTTGAGAACTCTTTTATTTTTCTTGTGTCCCCTCATCAGGGTGTTTGAGACCCGTGGTGTTCACTGTAGCAGCCTTTCCTCAGGAGAAGTTTTTGCCATAAGCTGTCATCCCCCATAACTTACATACCATTCCATAACTTACAGTGGCTTTGAAGTCAAATTAAAAATAAGGTAGCAAACCAAATTAGGTTAGTAAACTGTCTTCCTAAAAACTGTTTTTTCAGTATTTTATTTAAATTACTTTGCCCAGAGAAGCTGTGGCTGCCCCTGGATCCCTGGAAGTGTCCAAGGCCAGGTTGGATGGGGCTTGGAGTAACCTGGGATGGTGGAAGGTGTCCCTGCCCATGGCAGGGGATGGAAGGAGATGAATTTTAAGGTCCCTTGCAGCTTGAATCAATCTGTGATTCTATTATATGATGATCTTTAAATGCACAATAATTCCGGATTTTCATATACTTAAAAACATATTTGCTAGTATAAGGCAGCCTCGTTAAGCTGATGAAAATGGTCCTTTGATATAAGGATTTAAAAATGAGATGATTTTTGCATGATGAGTTTGAAATCCTGATTTCTCAACTGACACATTCAGCTCTGCTTGTTTTAGCATCATTGTCATTCTCAAGCTTCACTGGTTATGGCGATACATTCGTTTTCTGGTTGGTTGTTATTTTTCATTAAATTTTCTTAAAACAATATTTTCCTCATTGAATAATTTTAGCTTTTCAGAGATGATTTTTTACATATTTAGTAATGTTGTCTTCTTTGAACCACCGTGTTAGAATTCTCTGTAAGCCCCAAGAACACCCCATGGTGTCCCAGTGTTTGGTTTCCATCAGGCAGTTTCGGAGCTCTGTGTTCTAGGAGTGTGTTAGTACAGTATAAATTCAATTATTTCTGTATAAATTAATTCTGTTGTTGATACCCCAGGGCTTTGGACTTTTACTTTCTTGTCTTCACATAATTATCTACATAAACACTTGCATGGAATTCATCTCCTTCATGCCAGCAAGGATTTCACTGTTGGCACAGCATTTCCATGTAAAATTTAGGCTGACTTTCAGTGCAGAATTCCTGAAAAATAGAGTTTCTATCAGAGTTAACTGCTAGGAACACTTTGTGAGCACAGTCTGGATACCAGGATAAGGAGAGCAGAGTTCTGGGTGATGATGCTTTCCTTGTGAGATGCAATATTTTGAATAAGCTTCTTTTTTTTCTTCCTCTAAGAAAATATTTGGAAGGACTCTCCGTGTAGGAGAGTCAGATTAGAGACCAAAAACTTTTGTTGTTCTTTAGTAAACCAGTCGTTATTTTTGGTAAGAAGAAAACCCTTAAAATGAGAAGTCTTTCACAAAACAAAGATTCCTACAGAAAATCTGTCATCTTTTTAGAGAAATGCAGGTTGGTTTTGGTCTGGTTTAGATCCAAAGTGGAATACTTCCCTCTGAATGGAGGGAGATGCCTGGGAGCCAGGAGTTCCCTCCGAGCTGTGACTCCCGTGGGCAGCGTACTTCACCTAAAGATAATCTCAGCACTAAGCCTGGCAGCTTGTTGTATTAATCTTAATATCTTGATTTTGGGAATCCCTCAATGGTTTACATATAAGAATATGACATTTTTTAACTTCGTGCTCAGTCTCTCCCTTTTTCCATCCATTCTCCAAGATGGTTTAACTTAGTTGCCTTGAGGTTGGGCTTGACCTG
Organism: Cephalopterus ornatus; assembly: GCA_013396775.1. Classification (NCBI taxonomy): domain Eukaryota; kingdom Metazoa; phylum Chordata; class Aves; order Passeriformes; family Cotingidae; genus Cephalopterus; species Cephalopterus ornatus. The sequence continues at coordinate 744 of VZRE01005745.1, read as the reverse complement.
TCTGGTGTTGGATGTGCCTGTAATCCCAGAATCACAGAGTGGTTTGGGTTGGAAGGGACCTTCAAGATCAGCTTGTTCCACCCCCACCGCCCATTGGAGGGACGCCTTCCACTGGACCAGGGTGTCCCAAGCCCTGTCCAACCTGGATGGTGGTGCCTCAGTGATCATAAAACAAAAATCAGAAACATAAAAGTGATCATCAAAGAAATGTCAGAAAGATGTTCTGGTTCATATTTGGGGAAATACGCATCTTGTGGGGGCTGAAGGAGATGTTTTCATTTAATTAGGTTGCTTTCCAAGTTAGTTGGCTACAACCTGTGCTACCTTATGAGTTCTCTTTCCCAGAAAACAAAGAAGAAAATAGACTTGAGTAACTGTGAGGTTTTCTTTTTTGGGTTTTTTTGGGGGTTTTTTTCAGTCCTAACAAAGTAGCAAAGCAAACGTGTTACTGTTCGTTCCTGGTTTGGTGGGATGGATGTTGATCTGCAAGAAGGGAACTACAATGCGTAATGAACTTCTCTAGGATTCATGTTATTCCTGTAGTTTCCTACTACTTCAGGTCTAAAGTGTTTTGATGCGCACTAAGGAGAAGTCGTTACTGCAGTAGCTTCATCCTTCGATCCCCTAAGTGCTGTATTTTGTGTTTCCATAGGGATGTGCAGGGATGGGCAGGTCATAGAACCATAAAATCCTAGAATGGTTTGGGTTGGAAGCTCATCTCATTCCATCCCTGCCATGGGTAGG
>VZRE01005743.1:0-13840 GCA_013396775.1 Cephalopterus ornatus | reverse complement strand
TGGGCAGTTTGACACTTGAAACCCACCTTAGGTTAAAGCTTCTCCTACAAGTACATACCACAAGAAACCAAATTCAATGTTTTACTGTCCCAATATGTTATTGTGCATTTAAAGCCATATCATTGCAAACTTGCCTATCAGAATCCTTACAAATGCAGAAAAAAGCTTTTTGCATCATAATTTATCACAGTTTTGGGCTTGAATTAATGATAATCTCTTCTGAACTGGAAATACTTTGAGGACTTGCCTGTGGCATTTAAGCACAATGCATTACAAGAGGTAATGCCAAGCAGCTGTGATTCTGGCTGGGCACAGAGAGAAGCAAACCTTGTCTGTGCAAAATGGGGGCAGAGAGATGGGCTGTGACCTTGGAGGCGAGTCTCTGTCTCCAGGATGCTCCACTGGCTGCTGAGAATGTGCAGCAGAAGACCTGACAGCCTTGCTGGTGCAGGTTGAGCTCTGATTGCTCTCTATGTGGGTTGTATCTCTCCTCAGCCTGGCACACAGTGGCTTCCAGATGAGGAACGGGACTACCCCAGGGCAAAAGTGAGCATCTCAAGTCTGCTTTTTTCAAGGCAATCAGGTGAAAATGTGCTGTTAGAGCTGTTTGCACTGCTTACCATTTTGATTTCAGTGCTCTCACCTGGTTATTATCTTGCAGTGTTTTCACAACATAAACACTAAATACAGAAAGCCAAGTCTTCCTCATTCACACACAGCCCGTTCCCACGGCTCAGGATGAACAGTGTAGGTTGAGTGTATGTTGGTGGAAGGCACAGAAGGGTTCCAACCCTGATCTTCAGTTTATGAGCTGCTCTCTGCTTGGCAGAAAGGAGCAGGGAGGGGGATATCCAGAGTGATGGCGTGTGGCTTCCCAAGGCACCATTCTGTGTGAGGTAGCCCTGCCTGTCCACAGGAGGTGGGGAATGAGCTTTTGCTTTACCTATTCAACTGTATTTACTTCAACCCAAGAGTTTTCTCTCATCTTCCTCCCCACCCCACTGAGAAGGAGAGAGGGAGGGAGGGAGCAGCTGTGTGAGGCTGAGCTGCTTGTTGGGGTTAAAGTCAATCAGTGTCCCTGTCCTATGTTTTGGGAGTGCTTTAGAAAGGAGCTTTCTGCTCGGACTTGCACAGCTCCTGGCCCAGGACAGCTACATCTGTGACCATCACACAGGCCTTGCCAAGACAAGCTGTGACACAGGGGTTTTGTGTCTTCTGCCTCCCAAGCAAAGCCAGAAACAGTGTTACCTTATGGAGCTCCCACGGTTTATAGAGGATGCCTGTCAGGAAACAATTGTGTCCTGCTGCATTGGCTTTGAACTAGTTCTGGTAGAAAAACTGACCACCAGATTGTCATGAGAGGATTCTTTAGATGCAAATCTCTGTATTTCCCAGAGTCCACTCACCTGGAGGGTCGTCTGCTTTTAACCCTCTGCCAGAAAGACGTGGACTGCATACGTGGGTGTTTACAGATGTGTCTGTTGTACTTCCCAGTGGAATGATCACCTAAGGCAGAGAACAGCACAGAAACAGTTAAGTCTGGCCTTTTTCTCAAGTCAAGGAGTGAGTTTCACCAGGAGGTGGCCCTCCTTAGCAGCTGCAAACAGCTGCCAGCTTTCTGAGAACTTCTACAGCTCTTTCAAGCAGTGAGCTGATTTGCAACCAGTAAAGCAGAGTAAAAAGGAAGCATGTTTTTTTTTGTCTGAATGAATGGCTGGAGAAATACTACTCACGTGTCCAGGTGAGGTCTTGGTGTTTATCGGGGGAAGTCCGCACATGGGATATATCGAAGCCACATTCTTCCCATTCCTGGTTGCAGAAGACTCCAAATAGTCACACAGAGGACCCAGAGGGCAGTGTCTTCTGCAGGAGGTTTTGCCCCTTTAACTTGTGTTCATGGGGACTTTCATTTTGGCAGGGTTGTGATTAAGGTAAGCTAGGATGGAAAGTATATGAGAGGACACCTGTATGCAACTGCATGTTTGAAGAACCTTTGTGACTGGAGAAGTTTGAGTATCCAGTTTCATGAAATTCCCTTCATGGGTGACTTTTTCCTCCAAGAACAACACACGAGTTGTGCAGTGCCTTTAAGTGCCAGCGGGTAAATTGCTAAGCACAAAGGGGTTTGCAACTGCATTGCTAAATTGTCCTAAAAACAAAATGTCCCTCCTGCCAGCAGGGTTGAGAGCGAGGCACTCACCCCAACTTCAGTATCACTCCCTGCCCAGCTGAATGTCTCTCCACGCAGTCTTAACAGTCATTGAAGTGCCCCCTCGATATTTCCCAGGAATCTTGTGCTGTGCTGAGAACCGTCCTTTCTCCTGTGGTCCTCAAGGCCTTTCAGGAGATCATCAGTAACACATCCCTTAACTCCCCTGCTACCATCCTACCACAGAGCTCCTGCTGCACCTCCTCACCCTTTCTAACCAGCACAGAGGGGCTGCCCAAATTATCTGAGGGAACACTGCAGAAGCCGCTGTCCTTGCAGATGCAGTAGCAGACACACACAGCACTGCAGATGCCTGTGCAGGTGCAGATGTGCCTGTGCAAGCCGCAGGGGCCGAAACAAAGGTAGATACAGTGGCAGCTAATGCTGCAGATGGAGGCACTCTGGCAGATACAGATACTGCTGCAGACAGAGACAGGTAGGTTTGCTGACAGTCCCAGGGACAAAAAGAACATGACTCCAGTTTGTGAGTATGAAGTAAGAGCTTTTTCAAGATGGCTCCTGCCTTTTATATGGCAGGTGCTGAACTTTCTAGAAGAAGGGGTGGAATTTGGGAGGAGCATGCAAAATAGAACTATGTAGGGTAGAAAATAGGACGGGCTTAAACATATAAGGAAACTACTGCATGGCACCAGAAATTAACCAATGGGAAAAAAGGATTTTAAGGGAATAGGGAATAAAGGATTTTTTATATGTCTACTGGGGTACAAAGAACAGGGAAAATACAATAAACTTTTAAGGTTATAAAAAACCTGAAAAAGCTATAACTTTAAACAGTTCTAGGAAACTTCAAACAGGGGTTTCAGGGGCTTCTTCATCATGTGGGTCTTCTGTTCCTAGATTATCCCTCCATTTCCTGTAGTCCTCTTGAGATCCACCTCCTACAGTTTGTTAGATTTTTGGGGTTTTTTTTCCAACTGCATCAACAGCCCTGAAGAGAGGAGAAGTGGTCAACGTGGTGCAGACAAACCCAAACCTGTTTGCCCCGCCTCCCCTTGCCCTTGTGTCTGCATTGGTTCTGCAACGAGTCAGGAAGCATTTTAGTAGAAGTGCAGTGAAAACAGAGCTGCCAGTGCTGTACTTACCCAAGAATGAGACATTCTTGAAGTGGTAAAAACGCCTGCTGATTTGTTTTATCTGTGGGAGGGTTTTAGGAGTTCAGTGTTGCTCTTGGCTGGCTGTACTTTGATTTACTGGAAAGGTGTGAAGTGGGAGCTTCTCCTCCAGGACAGGCCTTCTGGGGTGGGAGAGAAGCAGCACAGCCCCCAGATAACAAAAACACGCTGAAGGAGTTGCAGAGCAGTGCTCTGGGAATTGGGTTATTTCCAGAGACATTAACAAGTCAAATAGGGGAAAAAAAAAAAAAGAGAGAAAGGATGTAGGTGCTCTCAGGGTATTTGGGGTGCAGTCCATCAGACCCATTTTGGTAAAAATTAACCAATTGTGAACTGAGATGGTGATTCAGTGTCATTTATTTCTGGTTCTGAAAACTCCAAAGAGCCATCTGAGCAGTTTGTTTCTCTTTCCATATTTCTAAACAGATGCAAGGTAAGAATGAGTCATTGGTTAAAAATAAAGCCAAGCCTCTTATCTTTTTATATCCCTAAGTAGAAAGTGGGATGTGCTGCATTAATCAAGCCATGATTGGAAGTCCTGTGTAGGTTGGGTGTACTGAAGAGGGAGAACTGATGAAGCTCTCCTTTCTCTGTCAATTTTCCCTGTCTCAGGAAAGGAAGAAACAGAAACCTTTGATAAAAAGCTGTTACAGGGAATATCTTTGGTGGGCTCTTTCTGGGTACACATGAATCAAATTGTGATTTACCAAGACTCTCTTGAGACAGTCCTAACTTTGTGGGTGCCTAGTGCAGAGCAGTAGAACAATGAAGTTTTATAGCCCCTAATTATTTTCTGCTGTTGTCTGTACTTCGCCATGCTTGTGCTAAGATACTGTGTCTTAAGTTACATCCATTAGGCTTTTATTTTTTGGTCATATTGGTCATGGCCTGATGCCAAGAGCTGTCAGAGTTAATAGACATTGCAGAGGAGCAGAGGAGCTGCCAGACTCTCTGTCATCTGCCTCACCACAACATCAGATGTGGCACTGCCCTTGTATCCCACCCACCAGCTCAACCCCGGGGGTCCTGCTGCCAGGATCTGCCTATTCCATGGTAAATCATTGCAAGCCTTCCAATTATTTGGGGAAGGCCAGAATGAGCTCTGACTGTCTGCTGCCTTTTCTCCCCCTCCCCTCAATGCTGTGCCACTGTCAACCACACACACAGAGCATCACGATTAGACCAGCTGTGGGGAGGATCCTTCGTCCATCCCTGTGACCCCTCTTGCATGGGGTTAGGGGATGTTTGTGTACTGGGAACCCTTCAGCTGTCACCCTGTGTCCCATAAACCATGCTGGTGAGATTAGTCTGTTTGAGCTGCCAAGCGACAGTCAGGGCTTTGGCTTTTTAAAAATGCTTCCTGGGTTTGGCTTTGCCAGCTCAGACAGTGGGATCAATGTGACTTGCTTGTCTATCATGGACCCTATAACTTAGTAAGATACTTCAATATCATCCAACATGCAATTTTGGAAGTATCACAGTGTTACATGGCCTGTTTGACAGTGTTGTAACCTATTCTGGGCCTTCTGACCTAATCAGATAGACCAAGATACAGAGCCTCTGCAGCTGGAGCTGGAATCAATCACTCACTCACATTGTTTAGGTCTGGAGGTCACTAGCTCATTTTTAAACAGTAGAAAGGAGGACCCTGGGCACTGCTAACCTGTCAGCCTCACCTCTGTCCCTGGGAAGATTATGGAACAGATCCCCCTCCTAGAAGCTCTGCTAAGGCAACATGGAGCATAGGGCAGTGGTTTGGGACAGCCAGCACAGCTTCACCCAGGGCAAGTCCTGCCTGACCAACCCAGGGGCCTCCTATGATGGGCATTGACCTTCTGGAGCGAGTCCAGAGGAGGCCACAAAGATGCTCCGAGGGCTGGAGCCCCTCTGCTCTGGAGCTGGGAGAGCTGGGGGTGTTCACCCAGAGAAGAGAAGGCTCCTGTGAGACCTGAGAGCCCCTTCCAGTGCCTTAAGAAATACTGCCTACAGGAAGGATGGGGACATTTTAGCAACTCCTGTCGCAATAGGACAAGGGGTGATGGTTTTCCACTCTCTTCCCACAGCAGGACTGCAAGGTGTAACCCAGCCTCCAGCACACCACTGTGGTCAGTGGGGCTAGAGGAGGCCTGAGAAAGGAGCCCAAGTCTGCTGGTGTTTCCAAGCACTGCACACAGCTGTGAACCTTTATCCAATTAGCTGAAATAATTTATTTAAAAACAGGATCATAGACGATTACTTCTGTTTCAACACAGACTTCTGGTTTTTTCTACTACTCTAGTGCAAATCAGCGTGGCCAAAATAGGAGCCCAAATAGTTTGTCCCTCGTTCTGTTTTTGTAAGTGTCTGCGCATCACTGTATCTCAGGGCTGAAAAAGGTCAAAGTGGTCAAATTTCTACTGAGTTGGGAAAAACGTGAGCTTTAAGGGGCACTCATGGTGCTACTGTTGCCTTCTGGCCTTCTGCCTCTGCAATATTTTCATACAAAAGGCAGAAACCTAAATCACAATATGCAAGAGTTCACCTTAAAAGCAATGTCACAGGCGAGCAAAGGCAGTGGAGATCTGCAGCAGAGAGGGAGCTTTTTCTTCACCTCCATAGGACTCAGGAACCAATTTTTGCCAAAACTGTGTTTTTGTCAGATAGGTGATACCAGCCATATCTGCTGGATGTTTCAGTTCCTTGATTACCTGTCCTTGACAAGAAACGGTCTCTTAAAATATCAGTATAAACCCAGGAAGTTTAATGGATTGGCATTTTTCTGATCCAGAAAAGGGGTGACTATTTGCTGTCCATGTTTGTGCACACATACCTGTGAACAGAAGCTGGGGCCAGAGGTAGATAAAGAAATCATGCCACATCATAATTAATAAGATAATTTTCTGTACTGTGTAGATAAATCACAGATACTTTCCCATTGACTGTTATGAATCTCAGCAAAAGTTAATTAGAACAACACAGTGAGCACAGAATAAGCTTGTCAAAGGGCATGCAGGCATTATAAAACTCTGTTCTTCTTTGTGAGTCACAGACCCTGTAAAAATTGCAAATAACCTTGCAAAGGAACAGCATAAAGATCAGCTTTGCATATCCTAAAAATAGGAGTGTTTGATATTATTTATACTCAAGCTCTTGTGGCTGACTATGTTAATTCAAGAGATGGTTAAGGGGAATGGAGCTAATACTGATGGGTCATCTGCAATTACCATCTTGAATATTCCCGCTTAGAAAGATCTCAGTTGTGTCTGCTCAACTTCAGAATAACTGACTGAATAAACCCAAAACCAGGGCTTGGGTTGCTGCATTCTGTGCCCCAAACACAGCAGCACAGCTGCTCCGTAACCAGTGTCAGTCCAGCCCTTCTCCCAGTTGCTCCAGCCATCCACATGAGCAAATTCCAGTTGCTGTATGTTACCTGTGCCTGCAGGTAGATGCTTTGACCACAAACAGAGAGCAAGGATTGAATGGGTTGAAAAAAGAGATGATATTTACTCTTTTTATTGGTGTAATGGTAACACTATTATTTGAATGTGCTCCATGTAAAGAAATGAAATAAATAAGCTCCAGAACGTGAAGGGTTTTTTTCACTTGTGACAAATTGCATTTGACACAAATTAATTTGATTGCTTTAAACAGTAATGTCAGGGCAATTTGGGATGTTATGGGCAAATAGGGATCTCTGGACAGCACTTAGGCTGGAGAGGATGGCGAAGACCTTGACATAGTAGACAAGATATAAAGAGACAAGGTATAAAACCTGTTTTCTGCCAGGATCTGACAAATATATTTTAGCTATGTTAGCTTACGTTCTTAAATCAAATCTATTACTTGATTTTAAAAGAAAAAAAAAGAGACAGAATTAAATTTAGTAGTGGACATTCAAAAAGAGTCTGAACTTGCAGTAATTTTCTCTGCTTAGTTGAATAATTGCAATCTCATTCAACCCATAAGCACTAAGGATTGAAAAATGTCTGCATGAAGTAATGGGAGTTTTTGTTGATGTGTATTCCATGGGGGTCAGGATACCTCCAGGAGGAGGAGGGGTGGAAATACTTCCAAGCATGGCTTGATTAATGCACCACTTGGGACTGAGGCCAGACTTGTCTCTACATGGAGGGTGAAGCCAAAATATGGACAAATACACAATTTGCTGAAGCCTGGAGCTATTTAAAACTCAATTGATCATTTCTGCTGGGAAAAAAATACAAGTTTTGGGGAATTTGCTTTTGAAGTGATCCATTATCAAGCCACTACTGCTTCTGATCAGGCAGAAATGAGCTCTAAATATGTCTGCCCAGATGTTTCTAACTTGAGCAAAAGTAAGTTTAAAATTTTGAGGAGCCTTATTATTTACTCTGCTCAGTCACACTTTCTTCACTGATGTGGAAGGTGGGTTTGTTTGATCTGCACGTGCAATTTTTGGCAGGTGCCAGCAGACAGGAATAATGGGGTTTTACTGCTGACAACCCTCTTGGCAAAGGACAAGTTTCTTACTCCCAGTTTAGGACTTCTTCTACTGGTTCAGGACTCTGCTGTGCAGTGTGGATGGCAGTGCTCAATAGTGGCCCTGCTTGTAGGGAGGGCAAGGGGAAATACTCCAAAATAAAATTCTGATTTACAAACTAAAAGGCAAAGAAATTAAAAAAAAAATCAAACCAAACAACCAAACAAAACCAGCAACACACACACAAAAAACCAAACAAAAAAACAACCAAACAAACAAGAAACCAACCCCCAAAACTGCCATAACAGCCCCATCAAAACGTCAAAACGAACCATATTCTGATTTTCAAAGAAAACTTGAGAAATTACCTGAACTAGAAGCTGTTGAGGGACATAAAGTAGTCAAGTAAAAAGCAATTTCAGGTAATCTCTGGCCAGTCCTGCTGGTACGAAGTAATTCAGTGTCTTGGTTAATGCAGCAGGTGATGAACGGAGGCAGCTGGAACAGACCATGACCATTTCAGCTAATTCTATTATGGAAAGGGGAGCAAGAGGCCTAATCTCCAGCGGGACAGGAAAGGCAGCTGAGGGGACTCATCTATCCCCATAAGCACCTCCAGAACTTTATTGGGATGCTCTAAAGAAGCAGAGGAGCTCAGGAGCAGAGGGGAAAGTGTCAGCTTTGTGCCGTGCATCTGTACGCCAGAGCAGAGATCTGAGCACCAGCTGAGGATGGAGACACAGAACGACAGAAAACTCTGAGATTAGTTAAAAATGGAAGCGACACAGAGCTGTGATAACAGTGCATCTCATGGCAGACACTTCCATCTGGTGAGCAGTTCTTAGTGTGGGTTGGGAGGACGATCTGACACGCACATTTCTGGGCCAACAGGCATGTGGGAAAAGACCTGGGCCTCGGCTTAGCCCCATGAAACCTCTTGTTTCCTCCAGCCAAGTGCTTGCAAAACCTCCAGAGACCGAGAGGCAAAATGATTTATAGGGGAGTTTCGACATGCATGCATGAGAGGGACTAAGAAGTAATACTGCCTCCCAGAGAGGAAGGGGTGGAACTGTGCTTTCCTTGTTTCAGATTTCAAGAGAAGGCAAGGAAGTAGGAGGATGTTTGTGATTGTCAGGCCTGTTTGAAAGCCCGGAGCCACGCTGCACCACCTGCCTGGAGGAGCCAGAGGGACGCGTTGAAATAATTCAACCATTTGGTGAGGCCCAGAATGATCAGACCTCACTGGCATCACATCATTTCTCTCTTCCTCTCTCTGCGTGCACATACCTATGTGTATACACACAAAGTGTGTGTATAAAAATGCTGAGCATTTAACCTCTCAAATTTCCTACCAGATTAATAAAATCTCCCTGTTTGGATGGGTTATCCTGCAATTCCCACTTCTTTTGTGAAACATGTCTTGCAGATGGGCCTGACAGGCAGAAATCTGAGACACCAAGGTACTGATACCTTTGGGGACTGACACCAGCAAAACAGCTGCTAATGAGCTCCAGCCTTTATTGTAAAATAAATTAACTGATGGATTTACAAACTGAAAAGATTAAAACCTACCTGATCTGCAAAACTTTTATCCCTCATTCAAATAATGGTCCTTGAACGCTCATGAAACCTTCTCACCAGTATCAGTTTATCAGCAGCTGGCTGCAAACCAGGCACAGACTCCTCAGGGGTTGGAGGGGGCCTTCGAACAGGTATTTGGACTCTGGTTCAGCCATACCCTGCAGCCCTACTAATGACCTTGAGAGAGGACAAGGCCTAAATACTAATAATCAGGTTTTCCTAGGTCGTGGGTTTCTCCCAGATGGTCATTAATCCCCAGAAAATGTGTACTGGCTTCAGTTGTTAATGCCTAATTAACCCCATAATGGCAACATCTCTGCCATAGCTACCAGCTTCCTATTCCCCTTTAAATGCGCTGAAGACTCCAACACTGCCCAAACAAGGCACACGCTTTCCAAGAGGCACAGCAGCCTATCAATTACACCCCAATTACTGGGAAAAAAAGATCCCTGTGGAGTATAGATATGTCAGATGACACTTTCTACAGCTGCAGAAAATTCCTTAGCCATTAAAAATCTGCTGATCCCAGGACTGCGTGTGCATTCCAGATCCCTGTATCAGTGCTCCCGTGGAATTACAATGCAGGGGAGGGCTGTCAGCTCTGGTAACATTTCTTGCAAAATGCACTTTCCCATGACTTCCTTCATCTCGAACAATCAGAGCAGCAAAGAGCAACTGTCACTAAGTAGTTAATAAAATTATTTTCTTTTCACTAGCAGTGAGTGACTCAAGTCTTACCTCCTGCATCCATGATGACTATTGAGAATTACCAAATCCTTCTGGCTATGGCACACAGCACAAGCTTCACATCATCATTTTTTTTTCCCAGCCCCGTGGAGGGCCATTTTGAGCCCCATTTTAAGAGAGAAGGAGCTAAAGCGGAGGGGGGATTTTAATCCTCCCTCATTTTGCATGCCAAGGTCAAATAATCTGGTAGGATGTAGGTGACCCTCCCACTACTCCTCACATTGAGGAGACACCTCCTGCACCTCTGGCAGCGAGGTGTGAATCTTTTCACCTGATGCCAGCTCCTCCAGACCTGGTTGTTAAATTTTTCTGTCTTAGGCAGTTTCTCCAGCATCTTTTTCAGCAATGCCTACCTTATTCCTGGTCTGCAAAAACAAGTTATCACCTTCCCTCCCATGCTTTCCACATTGTTCAGCAGAGTGGGAAGTGCATTTCCCTCCAACCAAACTGGGTATTTCCAAGCTACTTATTTCTTGGAGCAAATAGATTTAGATAAGAAGGGAGAGCTGTCTCTCTGTCCCTTGTTTCCTACAAATAGCCTGAACTTAGTTAATTCTGGCCTGAATCTTGGAAGCTTATCCATCCTGGCTGAATTACACACCTCTTTATTGCCTTCTCTGTTTCATTATTTCTTGTCCTCTTGAAATCTCTCTGAGAGCTGCAGGGCTGATGCTCCTTGCTCACGATCCTGGAGCTGAGTGTCTGGGAAAGGGTGCAGGAACTGTTCCAGTCATGCTGTAAAATTAAACCATCAACTCAAAATTGGCCAAGAGATAGTTTCTCTCTTGAAGATAGAGTCTATATATACACTGTTCCTGTTTCTCTGTCCAGTATAGAATTTGGGGTAAACATCCTAAAAACATCCAGCAAGTTATTCCAGGCAGCTTGATCCCTAATTGCCCTCTCAGGCTTTCTCAGCATATTTCGAAGGTAGAATAAGCTCTCAAACTCTGTGTTCAAGGCCACAGCAACTTTCAAGAAAATCTTGATACATAACAAGGAGAAAGGTCAGGAATCCACATGGATCCTATTAATCCTTTACCAGTACTATTTACCTCAGCCCTTTTCTTGGTGGTTTGGGGGGGGTTTCTTTGCTTTTTTTGGTTTGGTTTGGGGTTTTTTTCTGTTCAAAGGGAACAGCAGCTCTAGCAACTGTAATTGCTACACAGATGGACTTGAATAGCAAAGCCGGAAAACTGAAGATCTCTCTCTCTCTCTCTCTTTCTCTCTCTCTCTTTCCGCCTCCTTTTTCCCTCCCCCTCCAGCCAGAGTGATCTGAGCATTTGTGCTAATTCATCAGCTGATTCAGCTCTTTTGCTTGGAAATTTTGTTGCAGATGATAGAGGTCACCTTACATAAACTGTCAGATTCCCTCTCATAAAAAGCTGAGAATGGAGACAGCAGCTCCCTTTAGGGACTGGGATTTATTTTCTTTCATGCTATTTGTCTTTTGATGAGGTGGGGTTTTTATTTTGATTTTTTTTTATTTGCTTGTTTTGGGGGTTTTATAATTTCTTTTGACAGTCTGTGCACTTCAGCTTCAACCAAAGAGAAATACACACATTACTGAGCAGTAGTATGTTAAATTTTAGTCCTCATAGCTGTGATAGGTAGGGAAAGAACACTCAACATGTTATTGCAGTGTACATTAAGTGTGTTGGTGCTGACAGACTGTTTCTCTTGAATTTACTGTGGTTTATGTGTAAAAGACAAGGGAGAAACTTCTCCTAAAAACCCCTTCAGGTATTTCCAAGGTAATCATGCACTTCCTTTTTCACTCCAGAATGAGTTTTAATACTTGGAAAAGAATAGGGTTTTTTGCTAACATAGGCAACATATACTGAATAGCCTGGAGGATTTTAAGTTCATTTTCACCTAGCCACGAATTTTCCCTGATCCACTTGTTCAATCTTATTTGTATGAGCTTCAGTGGAACAGTAACCAGGTTTGGAAATGATCTGGCTAAAGTTCAAACCTATTCAAGTCTATCAGCTGTACCTGAACCCCACCTGGAGGAAAAATATCTGCGTTCCAAGGCATCACCCCCCCAGCAAGCCACACTGGCAAATCAAACTCCTGGAATCTGGACATCCAGGTAGAAACCTTTTCTCCCAGGTGAGCTGATCCCTCCCATGCTGATGCAGAAGAGCTGGATACCACCATTTTAAGGAATTTTTGATAGAATGGTGTGGTGAGTTGCCCTTGGCTGGACGCCAGGTGCCCACCTAGCCACTCCATCCCTGCCCTTCCCAGCTGGACAGGTGCTGCGCTCCGGATTAAGCTATAACCTGCCCAGAGAGGTTGCATTTTTTATTTAAGACTTTTTAAAAGCCTTTTGGTTCGTTATAACCTCTAATTAGCATCTGGAGAAAGAGTCACACACTCTTCTCTGAGAGAAATTCTTTTTAATTTAGTGAGAAAAAGAAGATATTTTGGCAAAAGGTTTTTACAGGAGTAAAATACAACCAAGGGAAAGAAGCATTCCACTGAAACATTCAGCACAAAGATCCATCCTGCAGGAAACACCCACTAAAACAATCCATATACCAGTTTTAGTAAAACACAGTCCATTGGTTTTAAGTTATCCACAAGAGAAAGAAAAGACTAAAAGAAAGCGACAGATTAAAATGGGTAAAGAAAGAGAGAAGGAGAAAAAGGAAAGGAAAAAAGAAATGGTTCAGATGATTCACATGGTGCCAGCTGGAGAGGCAGAAGAGAGAGAGAAAGGAGAGGAGGGAAAAAAATGGTTACTGACTCCCATGGTTTAGGTAGCAGGAGAGACCAGAGGGAAGAAGAGAGGCAGAGACCGCAGGGAGTCTCCTGTATTTATAGAGTTCAGTTTTCCCTCCCAGGCCAGAGTGAGTTGTGCTGTTGACTCGGGGAAACAAACCTCAAAACTCGCAGAGTATTGAAGCAGGTATGTTTATTTACGGCGCCGGGTGCACGGGGGATAACTCTGCCCAGCATGCACACCCATTGCCCTTGTTCAGCTCCTTTTATGCACTATAATGTTACATATGCATTAGCTGTATTACATATACATTAGTTGTGTTACATATGCATCAGCTGTGTCAGCAAATTCCTGAAAAGTGGGAGGGGAAATCATTAACATACACCACTCCTATAACTCTGCCTTAGAACACCCCTTGGGGGTCTTCTTTGAGGGTCTTTTGGATGAAGTAAGAAGTCTTTCTCGGCTCTGAACTTTTCACCTTCACAAAGAACTGCTGAGCTGGCACTGGCTGATCACCTCAAAACCGGTTTCATCTCATCTCTTTCGGAGCCCCTCTTGATCAACCTTCAAGGTCTCCCTCAAGCTCCTTATTGAATCTCCAAGGTTTTTGTTCCTGCTAGATTCTTCATTAAAAGGTTAACCATATCCTGTCTGTAAGTTAGCATAAGCAAGCAAGACCCTATCCGAATTCTATCTAAAAATTAGCTCTAGTAAGCAACTGTAGTGGTTTTGATTCTGGGCCTTCCTTGGTGACCAGGTTGTAACCAAGGAAGTGGCCACGTTCCCAGTATTCTATACAATTTTTTACGTAAATCAGGGTATAGATAAGAAGGGAGAGAAGCCTCTTCCTTTCTCTTCCAGTGGATCTGAAGGCAGGTTCTCNATCTGAAGGCAGGTTCTCTGCTGTTGGTTCTACTCATGTGGAGGAGTGGGGCCTTGTAGGCTCTGGGAGGCGAAGAGTACTGGCGGTCTTTTGGCACGATTCTGCTATCTCA
>VZRE01005741.1:46979-60639 GCA_013396775.1 Cephalopterus ornatus | reverse complement strand
ACCCCATATCCATCCAGAGGGAGAGGAGTGACCCCATATCCATCCAGAGGGAGAGGAGTGATCCCATATCCATCCAGAGGGGAAGGAGTGACCCCATATCCACCCACAGTGAGGGAGAGGGAGAAGAGTGATCCCATATCCATCCAGAGGGACGCGGAGAGGAGTGACCCCATGTCTGTCCATGGTAAGAGGAAAAGGGGTGATCCCATATCCATGCACAGTGAGAAGGAGAGGAATGATTCTCATTCCATCCAGAGGGAAAGAGAGAGGAGCGACCCCATATCCACCCACAGGGAGAGGGAAAGGAATGATCCTCATATCCATCCACGACCAGAGGAAGAGGGGTGACCCCATATCCACCTACAGCAACGCTGTAGGATAGAGGCAGGAACAAGTCTCTTGCTGTCAGAGCTGTCCCTCAACTCTTCCCCTGGTGAAAAGCCCTTTTTTTCCCCCCTGCTCCCCCCCTCTGCAAATTATCTTCGGTGTTAAACATAAATTGCTTTAAAATGGCCTGACAGAGAGAAGTGTCCTCAGGCAGGGAAACGGGGAGACCAAACCCTCCCAGAAAGTGAGCTCCTCTAATGTCTCACAGCTGGGGAAATAAAAATTCTATTAAAAAAATCCCACCCTTTCCCCAAAGGACACGTTTCTACTTCCCGGATTTCTCCTGTTCTTGGGTTTCTGCAGAGCAACCCCTTTTTTTTTGGCGGCACGTTTAAATCCTGCGTTAAGCACCAGGTTTGCTCCCAAATGCCCCAGCCCCGAACAAAAGGCAATAATCCCCCATCCCAGAGCGCTCCGGGGAGGCGGCACAATTTACCTGTGGCACATGGGAATGACTCCGGGAGAGGGAATTGCTCTGGAAAGGGAACTGCGTTGGGAGAGTCTGATAAAGGTGCAGAAAATAATGAGAAATGAGCCTCCCCCCGGCTCCAAACAAAGCCCAAGGACAAGCAGGGTGAACAACAGGATCCTTATCCAGGGCACTTGAACCCTGGATAGGAATGTTACACTTGGATTAGGTCGAGTCACTCGTTCTCTGGGGTTTCCCATCAAGTGCAGGAGCTTTTGGATGTGCAGAGGGAAAAGTCTCATCCCTAAACACAAGGAATTTTCGGGAAGTTTTAATAGCGCCAAGACTGAAAATGCAGATACCCTGAAACACAGATTAAAAAAAATACAGCTTTTGGATGTGCAGAGGGAAAAGCCTCATCCCTAAACACACGGAATTTTCGGGGGGTTTTAATAGCACCAAGGCTGAAAATGCAGATACCCTGAAACACAGATTAAAAAAAATACAGATTAAGGAAAAAAATAACGCTATTCAGAACGGGCAAGGTGCCGCTCTGCAGCATAATAAAAGCGAGGAGAGAGCCAGGCAAAGCTTTTTAAAGGCTTCCCAAGGCCATGGCAGGCTGGCAGATGCTGTGCTCCGGGGGCTGGCAGTCCCTGCAGCTCCACAGGAGAGCAGTGCTCGGCTGTGGAAAACACGGAGGCTCCAGATGCGGGAGGAGGGGGATGGAACTGGCACCGCAGCTCGCCCAGCACGGGCCTTCCACTTCAGCTCTCGCTGCTCAGCTCACGCCTGATTTATATTTCTTTCGAAAGAAACGTTTCAAAAGCGCAGATGTTTTCTCGTGGTGCGGTGTTTTTCGGTTTGGTGGCGTTTTTTCCCCCCTTGACCTCTGGAACCTATTGATTGCTGCTCTGAAAAAGGCATCAGGCTTCATTGGTGCTCCCGGGACGTCCCTCTGCAACCTGCAGAGCAGCATCTGAAGGTTACATCGAGCCCTTACGCACGCGGTTGTCACGTGGAGCTGCCACCACTCCTCTCCATGCTCCTTCCCGAACATCTTCACCCCGATTAAAAGTTATTTTTCACCTGCAGGGATGTTAAAGTCTGCCGATGCAGATGAGATCTGGCAGGCAGAACGTTTCCTTTTTATGTTTGAAGGAGGTAATGCAGTTCTTGCGGCTGGGGGGGGCGGGGAAACAACAATCTGAAAGGATCCCAGCCCTTTCTGCAGATGGGAATGAAAAACAAAGAAAAAAAAGCTGCTTTTGGCATTCTTATTTTAATCCTAAAAGTGGGTGTTATTGGCCTTATTGTCCGTGTCAATAAATATGGGCTGTCTCAGCGGGATTCCGTGCTGGAAGCAGCAGTGGGGTGGCTTTGCCTGGCTCAGGGAGAAACCTGGGGACACAGCCCCAGTGGCAGAGGGACAAAGGTAATGCCTAAAACGATCCCACCCACCTCCTCTCCCTCTTTTATCGCTGGCAAAAGACGTGGGATTAGGAGCAACACCGAGAGCTGTCGGGAAGGAGGGTGGGGAGTCCGCCAGACAACAAATAAATGGTGTTAATCTGTTTCTAGAAACAGGATTCGGGGCAGAAAAGAAGCTGCACAAGTGTGTTGGTCACCAAGCGAGGCCTGAAGGCAGCAAACGTTGGTTTTGGGTGTGAAAGCAATGGCCCTGCCCAATGCCAAGTGTTAATAAGGCTGATCTTGGAAAAGGGAAATGCTTTGGCATCAACGCCAGACTTCTCTCTCCTTGTGGGCAGGACAAAGCACCAGAGAAAGCAGGTGACGGGTGAGAATCATCATTCCAGCCCTTCATCCTGACAGAGGATTCCGTGTGGCACCTTCTGATTTAGTGACCCATTCAAACAATGAAAACCAGGGACTGGAAAGGGTTTGGCTTCTGCTGGAAATGCAAAACTCAGTCCAACGAATTTGCTCATCCCACTCTCAGAGTTCCCAAACCTCATGGGATAGAAATTTCTTTAAATATTGCCATAATTAAGGTCAGCAAAGAGGTGGAGAACATTAAGATCTGATAAATGCATCACACAGGAGTAAATAAATTCTTTTGTTGGATGCTGTGCAGTGAAATTATTACCTGAGCAGCCTCAGGGGCAGCTGCTTTGCTGGGAGTGCAGAATAACGGAGCAGGAATTCCTTGGGATCAACTCGAAGCTTCACTGAACCTGCATTTTAAAAGTATAAATTTTCTACACTGCATTTTTTTGTTGTCGTTGTTGTTGTTTAAAGTAATGAGAAGCTCGTCCTTCCTTCTGGTGGGAACAGTGGGGATGATGTAATAATGTCATCAAAACATTCAGGAGAAGTAAAATCGCGGGTTTTTTAAAATGTAGACTTCATTTTACGCAGCCAGTGGATCCTTAGCGAACATTTTGGTTGTGACTGGGAAGCACTGGGAGCACTGGCCTTTGTCCATAACTCTGTCCAGGGGTTCTACAGGCAAATATTGCCAAGGGCAGCACCTCTGATCCATAAGAGAATATGGGAGGGATGACGGAGAAGTGGCACTTCTTCCAAAGGGAAAAAATCCCAAAATAGTCTAAATATTTAATTTTTAATATATTAATATGCTGATGTATTGTATTAATACATTAATATGATTTTAATCTGTATTTTTACTCTGTTTTAATCTATTAATATCTAACAGCCTCAGCTGGATGGTGCAGTTCGAGGCTCCTCCCCAGCTCCTTCCCAGACCATGTGTCTGCCTGTCTCTGGGACAGCCCATTCCCAGAGGAAGGTCAGCTGGAGCAGAGGAGGAGGAAGGAAGGGGCCATTCCCTGTCACTCCGGGCAGGGATGCCGTGATGAGCTCAGCAGGAGCCCATAAAATCCTGTTTCAACAGCACCACGCCGAGTTATCCTTGGTTTATTGGCAGGCATTTTATCACCAGGGTGGGCACCAGCACGAGCCAGTCCTGGGCAAAACCTGGGCAGGGAGGAAAATGGCCCTTGTGGGTCCCTCCCAGCTCAGCACAATCTGGGCTTCTGTGAGGCAAGGACTGGGGCTGTGGCAGAAAAAATTACGGGAGGAAGCTGTGGAAGGTGAAGTCTGGTGTGTCCAAGTGAGATTCTCGTCCAAGCCCGGCTCTGAAGGGAAGGTTCCTTCCTTTCTTGCTTTCCCTCTCGCTAGGAGGCCGAGGAGCCCATGGCTTCCCTGCCTTCCACTGAGTCTCCAGGCTCCCACACCCTGGAAGCAGCAGGAGGAGGCTGCTCTCATTTGCACCGCTGACGTCAGCAGCCAACCCCTGGGATTTGGTTCCCTTTCCACTGCGGTTCTGCACAGTGTCACTCCTGGCAAGGGCAGAAACCTGCTCCTGACTTTCCCTGGGATGAGCAGGAAGAGCCTGTTCCAACCCCCAGTGCCTGTCAGCCCCACTCCTGACCCTTTTGCCTCCCCCCAGCTCATGGTGATCCCTTCCCCTGGGGGATCACGTTAATGCCTCAAACCAAACAGTGTGTGCAGGTTGTATTCCCCCCCCCAACCCTGGCAGTGGTAACACGGGAGATAATTCCCTTTGGAGAAAGCTTTTGGACAGGGGAAAGCTCGTTAAGGAGCCTGATTTATGGCAGTGCGAGATCTGTCACAGCAGCGGCGAGTTCTGCTGGAAAGGGACGGTGAAAATCCCACTGAAGCCTCGCCAGCTGCCCCAGTCTGACCTTGGGAAGCTCCACTGGGCTCCATCCAAGGAAAAAGCTGGATAAGGCTGTGCCTGCTGTCTGCTGACTTGGGTAGTCCACTCCCGTGCCAAGGACAATCCAGGAGAGCTGGTGATGCAGGGAGAAGCCTGGGGCAAGGAGAGGGGAGAAGTGTTTTCATGGCTGGGTCGGAGCGCCCCATAAACTGAGGCCACGGCACGAGCTCTGTGTCCTTTCTGGAATCGTAACTGTGGGACGGTCACAAAACCAGCCAGAAATCGAAACCACTCAGAAATTAAACTTTTTAGGAGGGAGCAGCAGCACCTACAGATGGTGTGCTGTTCCTGCCACTGAGAGGAGAGGGGATTGCATTGAAAAAGGGGAAAATCAGCAGGAAAACCAGTGGAAGAGGTTTGCTGCCATCTCGAGCGGCAGTGTAAGGATGGAGCGGTCACTGCAAGGCACAAACAGGGGGGTAGAGGGAGCAGACTGTGGATCTCGGAAGAAATGAGATTATTAGGTGAAGCTTCCTCTCACTCTCCACAAATAATTCCCACTGGAAACGTAAGAAAATCGGGTTAAGAGATCAGCTGAGAGAGTTCTTGTTTGCCTCGCTTTTTAATTCCAAAACCCACATCTGACGAAATTCCAGACACCACCTGCTCTGCTGAGGCCAGGGGCGTCTCAAGGGACGAGGCAGGACATTCTGACCTTCACATTTACACGGGATGACTTCAAAATTCTCTTCCCCAAGTGTTTTCTAGTTGCAATTAATTGAGGTGGAGCCAGCTGACAAGAGACAATGTCAGTCTGAAGCTTGGAATTAAAAGGGAAGCAGTGCAGCAGCTGCACCAGGTTGGCACCTCGTGGTCTTGTGGCACCACTTTGGCCACAGAACCACTTGAAATTCTCTATATTGAGATGTTTTCTACCCCTGTAGGTCCTTCTCACACTCACTTCGGTGGAGATAAGAGAGAATTCTGCGTGGTGGTGGAGGCTCAGCCAGACAGAGACTTCAAAAACCAGGAATGTTGGAGTTCTCAAAGCCAAGAGGAGCCTCCAGGGCTCCAATGAATATAATAATTTCAGAGGATATAGAATTACATTTTATGCTGGCAAATTTAGAAAAAAAACCCACATTTTTCGATGAGCTTTCCTTCCACCCCAAATGACAAACAGGCTCCTGTCTCGTGAGCACCTCGGTCATAATCCAATGTACAACTGTCCGGAACAGGCACTGATTTAAAAAAACCAACCAACCAAGCAAACAAAAAAAAGAAGCACTTAAAAAATACCATTTTTTTTCCATTTTTAAATCAGATTATGGAGTAGTTTCACAGTTGCCACGGGCAGCTCCCTATAAACACCCCTGTTCCCCTCCATCCCCTCGGGAATGATGGCTTTCCCAGCCCGTCCCCCGTGCGTCTTCTGTCCACTCCATCTTTGGCTTTGCTGCAGACTGACACCATTGCTTTTAAATTTAAGTAAAAACTCCTGATTTTTACCCCAGCTGAGGACCTTGAGATGAAAGGGAAGCCTTACAGCTCCTGCTTAATCGAGACTTTAGAGAAGCCACGTGGGTTTTTCCACGGGAACATGAGTTTGCAGAACACGTTACCAAAAATTATTGATTTTCTTCCCATGAGTCTCTGCATGATTCGATTGGATTCGTATTTATTGCTTCCCTCCTAATCAGCTTATAGTTATTTCTACTAAGAATGTTATTTAGATGTTACAAGAATAAGACTGGAGAAATTGAACTGACATTCCAGCCAAAACACGGCTCAGATTTCAATAAATCAGGTTGCCTGGGCTCCTTCGAGCATTTTGGCCAAACTGATAATTAATATTATTAAATTGTCAGGTTTTTCACAAGGTAAAACATCACAAGGTAAGTCCTCCAAGAAGCACCACTTTAATGGTCCCTTCTTGTTTTTTAATTTTCTGTGGAACGCTCTTACCTGGAAAAACCTCTTCAGCTCTGCTCAGAAGAACAAACTATTTTATGTACAACAGCATCTACATAACAACTGATCCCCCCCGCCCCGAGAGCTCAGCAGCCTTTTGCAGGGTACACTCTTCCTTTTGCACTAATTAGAAAGAAAAATAAGGAGTCACTGCAGTTCCGTGGAGCGGTGACTGAGCTGCACAGCCTTTGAGTGGCTTTCTGCACACAAATCAATTAAACATCCAGCGTGAGAGCAATTAACCCAGATACAAACGAGCCTGGCAGGGGGAACGTGGTGCCTGGTAGCCGGGCCTTTTGTTTCAGAAGTCAGAATAGTCGCTGTTGGAGCGCGCTTCTTCCCCGGCTCAGCTCAAAACCGGTCAATGGAAGGAAGGGAAAGGCGGATGTCGGGAAGCGGGATCGCGCTGCTGCTCCCGGAGGAGAGGGGAGGGAAGGAGAGCAGAGGGACAGGGACAGGGGAGATGAACACCAGTGCACCTGGAGGAGCTGAGCCCACACCCACACCACGGGCAGCTGCCACGGATCGTCCCTGCACGGGCGTTGGGAGCGTAAATCCGCAGGGATCGGACAGTCGGGGAGCGGTTTGCGCTGGGGGGGAATTCAAAGATCATTTTGGTCCACCCCCTGCCATGGGCAGGGACACCTCCCACTAGCCCAGGGTGCTCCAGCCCGGCCTTGGGCACTTCCAGGGATCCAGGGGCATCCAAAATGTCTTCAAATGTCCAGTCTAAACCAGCGCGTGGAATGGGTTGGGTTGGAAGGGATCTTAAAGCCCGTCCAGTCCCACGCCCTGCCACGGGCAGGGACACCTTCCATAGCCCAGGCTGCGCCAGCCTGGCCTTGGACACTTCCAGGGATCCAGGGGCAGCCACAGCTTCTCTGGGAATTCCATCCCAGCCCCTCCCCACCCTCCCAGGGAAAAATTCCTTCCCAATACCCCATCTGAACCCACAGTTACAGGGTCTGTTCCCAACCAGAGCAAATGGAGGAATCTCCCTGAAATTCCTGGAGCACCACTAGTTTTAACTTTGATTTTAAATTTTAAGTTTGGGTTTAAATTCACTTTCCACTCTCCCAAGAGCTCCCCACCTCCAAACCTGGATGCTTCCCAGAGCTCTCAGCCCCATTTGCACCACCAGCAGTTTTCTCGTCTTTAAATCCATTATCTCAGACTCTGCGTCGGGTCCAGAATACTCTGAACAAGCCTCTCCATGGAGGAGATCTTTGGGAAAAACTGATCCTAAATACTGATGTGGTTGCACAGGCAGGTTTTCTTGGCTGGACCTCCCCATCCATGTGCTGCCACTGTGTTAAAAAAATGGGAATTCTACCCCAATAATTCCCCTGGTTGCTGGAATGACACCCGTGTGGGATAACCAGGGGCAGAGTTAACTGTTACTGTGCCCAACCTCCTCTGATTCCCAGCCTACAGTAATTTCTCCCCATTTTTTTTCCCTGGGAAGCAGCACTCTAAAAATAGCTCTGCCCTATGGCAGCGTTGTCATGTGGGATGTACAGCTCCAGGAAAAGTGGTCATAAAAGGGAGAATTGCAGCCACTTTTCAAAGGGATATTTTTAGAAAGGGAAGACTAGGAGAGAGATAAAAAAAAAAAAAAAAAAACCCAGCCCTCTCCAAAGGAGGTAGGAAGAGCTATTTTTGATGGCTTTATCACCAGAAGATTGCTACCCTGACCTGGATATATATTTTCTGGATGGCAATTTTCAGTTTGAAACATCAGACAGCACATGTGGGGAAAAAAGGAGCAGTGAGAAAACTGGGCAGAGCAGGGAAGCGCCAAGGAAATAAAACCAAAGGAAGTAACTTCCTTTGCTTTTCATCCCAGGCAATTAAACCCGAGTTTTCCTGTGCCTGGGCTTGGCTCAGAGCTGATCCTTTGCAGGGTTTTGGTCCTTTGTGTGCCTGAATTGATCAGTTCTGCAGCTGATGATATAAAAGAAAGGAAACTGAGGCTCAGAGTCTTCCGTGGGGTTCACTCCTTCCCTTCAGAGGTGGGATCTTCCTTCTGCCTCTGCCTCATTATCCTTCACCTCCAAACTCTTTCTGCCTTAATTAAAAAAAAAAAAAAGAGCTGTCCTAGGCAGTTCTGGTTTCTGCTGTGTCAGTTTTTGGCTTCGCTGGTAGGACCCAAGTTTTCCAATATCTGTCTCTGCTCGTGGCCATCCCTTCAGAAGGGTCACTGAGAAGGGTCACGCTTCGTTTGGGTGCTGAATCTGCTCTTCCCTTGGCTTCAGACTGCCGTGGGGCAGAGTTAGGCGGGATGTTGGGATGCAGTTCTTCCCTGGGCTGGAATTCCCAGAGAAGCTGTGGCTGCCCCTGGATCCCTGGAAGTGTCCAAGGCCGGGTTGGAGCAGCCTGGGCTAGTGGAAGGTGTCCCTGCCCGTGGCAGGGGGTTGGAATTAAATGATCTTTAAGGTCCCTCCCAACCCAGAGTGTTCCGTGGTCTGTGATTTACGCAGCAAGTCCATCACACATCTGTAATCAATTGCTCAAAGGGCACTTCAGAGAAGTGGTGGGACAGAGTTCCACATCCAGTTCAGTGGCAGGCACAGGCCTTTTGCTGGCCGAGGATTCAACATGTTGCTGGAATTCATTGGTGGAAAACCAGAGGCATGAATATCTGCCACAGAGCTTCCCTCTCACCCGAGTGTGTGCTGTTATCCCCCACAACACCGGAGAAAGCTGCAGGAATCTACAGGAGGGTCTGAGACTTTTATTGGATATATTTCTGTCATTAACCACCCAACTCCAGGCTGAGCCCTTCACTGGGGTAATTCAGCATCTCCTGCTGCTCTGTGGATTCCCACAAGCCCTTTGAACCGAGGCAGGAGGTGGCCAAGAAGGAGAACATCCGTGTGCAGTGCAGGGCTTAAAAAACGCAGGGAAAACACCCCGGGGAGATGTGGGTGGTTTGGTGAAAGTTTAGTTATTTTGAAGTGAGTAAATGACTGAAGTGTGTCTGTAGCTGTGAAATTGTTCCTGGCAGGGAACTGCAGGAGATTTTGGGGTCTGTGTTTTTGACAAGGCCAGGTCGGACGGGGCTTGGATGGTGGAAGGGGCTGGGATGAGATGATCTCCAAGGCCCCTTCCCACCCAAACCATTCCATGACTGTGATTCTGTGAAATGCCCCTGCAGCAAATAAATCCAGGGGAGCGAAAGCAGGGATTTCAACCTCTGGGAATCTGCAAGAAATTTCCCTTCGCTGGTCAGCGCAGTGCACATGCTGCCCTGGGGCCGTGCTTTCAGAAATATTTCACCTCCAAAGGCAACACAGAGAGTTCCTGCACCAGGCAAATAACACAAGTGCCTGGCAAGGGTTTGTTGTAAGGCCCTGAAGTACCCCCACTGGCCCAGTGGGAATGCTGAAAAGCAGGATGTGTTAGGAAATGTTATTGTCTTACAGTTCTGCCCCCAGAGAAGGTCCGGCTCAGAGCAGAAAGAAAATGAACTTATCAATTTTTCAGAGCCACCAGCGTTGCCCAGCAGGACTTTTTTTTGTGTTTTGTGCTGTGGCTTGATACCAAAAAGCCTGACATACTCACCTCCGCAGGACAGAGGCTGAACAGCGTTTCAGAATGGTCGGGGTTGGAAAGAACCTTAAAATCATCTTATTCCAACCCCCAAATGCCCACAGTTCCGTCCCTCCCCTCCATCCCCTTCCCTCCCTTGCTCCACGTGCCCCCGGGGGCTGCTGCAGATGAAGTGAATGATCACGGCAATCCATAATTAACCCCCTCCCCCTGAATCTGAGGTTTCAGATCTCGAGACCCTGGGGGGGGGGAAATTACAAGAAAAAAATATAAATCCCTCTAAAAATTCAGCCTCCCAGGGAGGGCAGGACCCCAGCCCTGCTCACCCAGCCTTTTCAAGGAGCATCCCACACCACCCAGGACGAGGCCCTGAATCCATAAATCCCCGTGTTTTCATCCATAGCTGTCTCTATTTAAAAAAAAAAACTCTCAGGACCTGTGCTCAGCTGGGCTGAAATGTCCGTCCTTGCCCTCTTGACTCAGCTGGAGTGAGACCAATTTCCACCAGCTGATTACTCGGGGCATTATTTATTATAAGTTTAGGCCGACCAAAGAAGCTTTGAGGATGTCAAGGTCTCCAGCTGACATAAATCAGTATAAAATCCTGGGCTTGGAGCGGTTCCTGTCGCTCTGTGGTGTGGAATATAAAAGCGGACCAAATTCTGATTTCCTGACTCTTCTCCCGCTCTGACAAAATTCCTTCTGATGTTCCTGTTTGCCCTCCTTGCATGGATATCACTAAGACCTATTTAGGCTCAGATTGTTTAAGATTAAGCTTAAATCAGGCTTATATTAAAAACAGGCAGTGACTTACCAACACCCTTTAAGCTGATAAATGATTTTTTTTAATAGTTACAACCACGCTGTATTATCTGCCCTGTTGTCTTCATTCTGCTGCCTCTCCATAACATAAAAAAAATCCATCCCAGGCCCCCTTTTATTCTGTTCATCTGAGTAAAAATATTTTTTTTAAGATCTTCAAGTGAATTCCTTCTCACTGGCTGTGTTTGATCTCCTCTCCCTGGAAGCAGTCGGGCTGTTGTCTTACTCCACCTCCTGTATTTTCTTCCCTTTTTCTTTTTTTTTTTAAGGAAGCTGCAGGACTCAGTCTCGCCCTCCTGTAGCATTTCTGTACTGCAGGTTTGTCAATAGTGAATAATCAAGATTCAAATCAATGCTGCTGCTTTCCCACTCCGTGGGAGTTGCCCCTCTCCTTCTCTCCCCCTGCCTCAGAGAACCCAGACATCAGGTTGCTCTTTGCTCCCAAGTCTTCCTTCAACTTCGAGGCAAACCCAAAAGTTCTCCAGAAGCAGAAATATCGGGCTGCATTTCCAGATCTCCCCAGGGGAGAATCAGAAAGCTCCTCGGAAACAAGGCAACACTTCGGGCTGATTTCCCTGACTCATTTTAACCTTCAAATCACCTTCAGGATAATGGAGCGGGAGCCCTGTCCACCTGCATCTGCTCCGGGATCAGAAATGCCCATTGCAAGGCTGTGTTTGCAATTAAAACTACGTGGTTCTGTTTCACGAGGATTTCTGTACCTGCTTGCAAATGCCTCCGTGAATTCAAAACTTTTCCTCCTCTAAATATCCTGATTTTTGAGGAGATCCATACGTTTTACGAGAGGTGGTGTGTTCTATAAAAGTTTGCATTGCTTGATCTCAAGATATTAAATAAATAAGTCAAATGCTGTCACTGCTTGATTAGAAAGCAACAATTTATTTTGCATCCTGGGTAAATGGATTTAAAACATCGAGGCTTTTAATGAAAGGGAGGTTTATTACAAAGTTCCATATGCCCCTCCTTACTTGCTGTTCAACACCATTCCCTTGTTTTCAGAAGATTAAATGGATAATAAAAGCTCCCAAGCACCTCTGTTATCCATGTGTTTTCTTCTACAGTAAGTTTTCCATATGCATAAAACATGGATCTGTTCCCCCCTCCCAGTCTTTACTTACCAGGGGGAAAAAAAACCCATTAATAAACCAGATCATAGCATATCCTTTTCCCTAAAATGAAACAAAATGCAATGCCCTAATAGACAGTAATTTTGTTTTGACTTCCAAATGAAATCCAAAGGGAGGGTTTGTGCCTATGGAGAAAACTTGGAGCAAAATTAATGGGGCAGATGTAGACCCCGTGATTGCTTGATTAGAATAAAACCTTTTCCCTGTGTTTCTAATATGAAACTCCAGAGGTTAAAGCAGTGGCCGGAGCTGCCTGTGCCTGCAAATCCAAGGCAGCAGATCCAGGGATAATTCCGAGTCCTGCTCCGACTGCAGTGCTGCAGTCCTATGACAGCATCATATTAATGAGCCAGCAGAGGGGTGCGATGCTCCATGTGCTCGCAAAGTTTAACCCTGTCCCTCGGACTTCCCTAACTCTCCACAGCAGCCTCCAGCCAGGAACTGCGCGGGTGTGTGTGTCCCGGGCTCAAGGCACCGAGGCGGTTTTTGGGGAGGATTTTGCCTGTTCAGATACCCTGCTTAAAAATTCAGGCCGTGAGCACAGACAGATCCTTTTCAGCACCTCCCGACTGACGAGTTAACTCTCCCCCCTCAGCGCTCCTTCTGCTTTGCCATGGGAGCTGTGGCAGGGATTTTTCTAGCACCAGCAGGTTTTGGGGTTTTTTGGCTTTTGGTTGTGTTTTTTTTTCCTCTCTCTTTGCAGCTTACTAAACAATTTCCTCCGTAGCTGTAATCCCTCCAAGAGGAGTTCAGAGTCTGGATGGTGGCCAGGCCCGGTAACGCAGCCCATACAAAGTACATTTTATCGTGTAAACATCATTTTTTAACACGGTTTCAAAGACGAATTTATTCCTGAGCAATGCACCAAGCGTTAGAATCGGAGTGGGAGGGAAAGAGAGCGAGGAGGAGAAGGGGAGAAGAATCAAGATGAAAGATTTGGGATGCCGGGGGGGGCGGAGGGGCGTTGGGAGGTGTCTTCCAAACTCTTGCTGCTCCAGCCCTTGTCAGGGTTTCCCCCCGTTGCTCCCGCAGAGCCCCCAAAAGCGGCGCGGGGAGCGCCCGGTGCCGCAGAGCCGCCGCCTCCCCCCGCCCGCTGCGACCTTCACACGCCAGACCCCGCCTGGGGAAGGGGGGACAGGGGGGGCTGGACCCTTCCCACGCATCTGGGGGTCCCTCTGAGCCATGGACCCCCTTAAACCTCCCCGTTAAGGGCGGTCCCCCACCCCCCACCCGCGCTCCCGGCGGGAGCTGTCCGTGGTGATGCAGCCGCCGGTGCCCTGGTCCGCAATCCCAGATCCCGGTCCTCGATCCCAAATCCCAGCCCCCGACCCCCGGCCCTACCCTGCTGTGCGACCCCCGCGCTCCGCTCCGCCGCGGCCGCTGCGGGAAGGCGGGGCTGGGGGGGCGGAAAAGAGAGGGAAAAGAGGGAAAAGAAACGAAAGAAAGGCGGAAAATAAGGAAAGGAAAGGAAAGCAAGAGCAGCAAAAACAAGTAATAGAAAGAAAACGGAGAAAAGAAAGGGAAGAATGGAAAGAAAGCGAAAAAGAAAGAAAGGAGGGAGGAAGGAAAGAAGAGGAGGAGGAGGGAAAGAAAGGAAGGAAGGAAAGGAAGGAAGGAAAGAAAGAGGGTGACGGCCTAGGGAAGGGGGGGAAGGGGAGCAGGGCAAGAGGGAAGGAGCAGGGGAAAGGGAAAGGGGGGAGCAGGAGG
>VZRE01005741.1:20882-32424 GCA_013396775.1 Cephalopterus ornatus | reverse complement strand
CTTTGAGGAGGCGGCGGCTCTCGGACACCTCGTCCTTGGCGGCGCGGACGGCGTCGGTGTTTTTGGCGGCGCTCTCGCTGAGCACGGTGAAGCGGCTGCGGAACCACTCCTCGGCGTTCTGCATGTTGCGCGCCGCCAGCTTCTCGTACTGCGCCCTGATGTCGCGCAGGGCCGCGGACAGGTCGGGCTTGGCCGACACGTCCATCTCCACGGAGAGGTGCGCGTACTGGATCTGCGCCTGCAGCTCCGCCAGCTCCTCCTCGTGCACCTTCTTGAGGAAGGCCAGCTCGTCCAGGAGGCTGTCCACCCGCTTCTCCAGCTCCGCCCGCGCCAGCGCCGCCTCGTCCGCGCCCTTGCGCACCTCGAGCAGCCGCGCCTCGGCGTCCTCCCTGCTCAGCACCTCCTCCTCGTAGCGCGCCTGCAGCCCCCGCAGCGTCTCCTCCAGGCTCTCCCGCTCGCCCTGCAGCGCCTGCTTCTCGCTCGTCGCCTCCTCCGCGGCCAGGCGCAGCTCGCGGATCTCCTGCTCGTAGAGGGCGCGGAAGCGGGAGGGCTCGGCGTGCTTCTGCCGCAGCACCAGCAGCTCGGCCTCCAGCACCTTGTTCTGCTGCTCCAGCTCGTGGACGCGCTCGATGAAGCAGGCGAAGCGGTCGTTGAGGTCCTGCAGCTGCGCCCGCTCCTGGCTGCGGATGGACTTGAGGTCGTTGCTGATGGCGGCCACCTGGCTCAGGTCCAGGCTGTCCACCGAGTGCAGGAGGGAGCCCGAGGCGCTGGATGTCGCGTAGCTGCGCCGCACGGACACGGAGGACACGGGCGCGGACAGGCTGGAGTACGCGGAGCGCGCGGAGCCGAAGCCGCCGCCGCTGCGCACCGACACATGGATGCGCGGGCTCTCGGCGTACCGCCGCTTGTAGGACGGGAAGAACGGGTCGTAGCCGTACGAGCTCATGGTTGCCGACGGGCGAGACGCTGCTCTGCGGCGGGGCGATGCCCCGGCGCCGCTATTTATGCGCGGGGAGGGCGGGCGGGCGCGGCCCCCGGGCGGGGACGGGGAGGAGCGCGGCGGCATCGCCGCGGTGAGGAGGTGCGGGGGGCGCTCCGAGCGTCGCCGCGGGGAGGGACTGCCCGCCCCGTCACCGCGGGGAGGGGATGCCTGGACAGCTCCGGGCATCCTCAGGGCGAGAGACTGCCCGCCCCCGGTGCTCTGAGGTGATGCCTGGACCGCTCCGGGCATCATCTCGGTGAGGTCCGCTCCGGGTTGCTCTCAACGCGGTGATGCTCGGAGCGCTCAGGGCATCACCGCGGGCACGGGGGGGCTGTGTTCGGGCTGCTCTGGAACGGCCCCTGCTCGGACCTGCCTCTGCCCTCCTTGGCGGCAGCCTCGGACCCACCTGGGGCATCTCTCAGCCCCGCCTCGGTCCCACCTCTGGTGCTTTCAGCCCTACTGGGACCCACCACCCCTCAGGTCTATCTGCAGACCCTCCCCAAGCCGCCCAGGTTGTGTCCAACACCCCCCTGTCCTCATCCTCTCTTTGCCCACCACTCGCCCTGGCAGAAGCCTCGGGGAGGTCCCAGGTCCCCTCGGTGAGGTTGGGAGGACACACAGCCCTCTCTGCACCTCAGAGCCCCCAGACACGTGTAAATAGCATTTTTTCCCCTTCACTTTGCAGTTTCCACAAGGCATGAGAGCCCTTCGAACCCCTGCATCCTCACCATGTCCTTTGTTGCAAGTAGTTCCTAATAACCAGGTAATTATAGAATCCCTGAATGTTTTGGGTTGGGAGGGACCTTAAAGCCCATCCAGTCCCACCCCCTGCCAGGGGCAGGGACACCTTCCACTACACCTGGTTGCTCCAGTCCCCATCCAACCTGGCCTGGGACACTTCCAGGAGAATCCTGGCTCTGTTCTTTGTTCTTTCATTACATGAAAGAAGCAGCAAACACAGGGTGGTTCTCAGTCCTGGCAGGATATATCCATACCTGGTTACCTGGCTTGGCTTCCTCTGTTCCTGGAGATTCCCTAGAGCCAAGTCTGTGGGAGACAGGGATCACAGGGACTGACCGTTTATCATTTCCTAATCTGGCTCCTCCAGAGATTAAAACTGGACAGCTGCACTGCAGCTACCTCAGAGGCAGGTTAGGAGCCACTGGTGGGTTAAAACAAGGCAGTATTTTTGTAGTAGAGCTTTCTCAGAAGGAAGGCAGCAGGGATGTGTTGGGCACAGACTGCACGGGGTGCTCAGAAGGGCAGTGGTAATTCACCTCCCTGAGTCAGAAGGGCAAACAAAGCAAACTCTTCGAAGTTTCCCCGAGCAAGGAATAAATGCGGGCGTGGATTGGGGGACATTTTTTGAGAGACACGCCACAGAAATGCTTAGTGGCTTCCTGCAGAAAGGGGGAGGGCTCAGTAATGTGCATAAATTAATCTGCCTGTCACTAATTGCACTGCACTTGGGTGTTTCTGGCACAAAGAAGTGTTTGCTTAATACCAGTCACTTACTAAAGGTAGAGCAGGGCTGATTTAATATATTCTCTACTATTTTCTAGTGACCCCAAACAGAACACTACCTGTTGTGTGGTGTCTTTTCCCTAAGTTTCAGGGTATTTAAAAGTGAGGGTTGTTAAGCTGGGAAGGGCAGTGGCCTCTCAGAGGTACAGAGCTGAAATCTCTCCTTCATCTGAGCTCTGCCAGATGGAATGAACTGTACCAAGAGCTCATAAAGGCTTAAGTGCCACCAGATCCCAGCAGAGCTGCTGGGAGATTTGATTCTGCAAATCCACAGAGCCCTCCTGAGGATCAGTGGAGCTGCTCTCCGTTTCCAAGCACTGCAAGCCAGGCTTCTGCTCAAAACTGCATTCACGGCTTGTTATCCCAGTGCCTGTAGCAGCTGCATTCATGGATGTCACAACAGCTCTTCTTTATTCAGACATGGAATTGCAAAGCAGAGCAGCACAGGCAGAGTTTTATGTGCTAATGCAGTTTAGCTTTAGCAGAGAGTGGGTTTGAAAGGGGAAGAAATGAGCAATATAGACATTATAGAGGGGAAGGCTCACAGCAGGCTGGGTCAGGGGTGCAGCGAGCTGCTGATTTTTTTCTGGGATACTCAACTTCTGCAAACTGAAATACCTTGTGTCATGCCAGTGGGTTTATGCCAATCACCCCTCCGTCAACCTGAGCATGAGATTTAATTATTCATGCTATCATTTATTAATAAATAATATACCTCAGCTTGTAAAACCAACTGCACTTCAGGTCCCAGGAAAACAAGCTTTGTAATTGTGGGCTGTTAATACTCTTTCTCACGTTGTTTTAGGGAGGGAAAAGGAGTGGCAAAGCCTTTCCTCTGTGCCAGCAGTGTGTGCCAGGGGGATGGAAGGTGTGCCTGCAGTCAGCCCTGCAGTGTAGAGTTTCCCTGTGACTCAGAATAAGGATGGAGCTTTGCTACTACGAGGAAAAGAAAGCTACTACTGGAGGCATCCTACTTCCAGCCCTTGGACTTCCAGGGCCAGGGGAGTGCTGACTGAATTCCTCGTTCCCTTTGTCTCCGTTTTGGTGCTTTTTGCCATAATGCAGAGGATAATGGAGCCACTTGATATAATATTGGTAGAAAACTCAACGTATTAGTAGAGAACAGGGCAGTGGGATGACGACAGCACTGGTTCCAAGTAGGATGAAGAGTTCTGTGCCCTTTGTGTCACCTGGAGCTGAGCTGAGCCCCTCAGCAGCTCAGCATCGTGCCCCTTCCCCTCCGCTGGAGCTAAAGCTGCTCTTTTGCTGGCTCAGTTAGGTGTGAGTGTCACCCTTCTGTCTTCAGGTGGAGAATCCCAGGTCCACGTTCAGCCCTTGGAAACCTCCCCTGGCCTGGCTGACCCAAATAATGCAAGTTATTCTGATGAATGGTACGGAATTAAAATGGCAGCTGGGGCTGTCCCATCCCTGGAGCAACCTGGCATAGTGGAAGGGGTCCACTATTTTTTAGATTATTGCTACTCCATAAAGCTCTGAGGGAGTGGGGAATCAGGCACTGCCTGCTTTAATTGATTTATATTTAATTAATTTACATAATGATATAATTGATATTTATTTGACATTGAAAACATTCATTCCACAGCTCTCACGTGCTGTACAACGTGATATTTATTATAGAATATATAAAATAAGGTGCTGAGAGATCTATGCATGGCACCTACACCCGCAAAGAGGATACACAGAGTATATATCCTACTTTACACACAGTAAAGTAATTAAGCAATTTCCTTTCCCAGTGCTCTGTAATTGGGAATAAATTAGTACAAATTCAAAAATCAACATCCAGTGGCCGCACGTGTTATGGATTGATGGATTTTTATGGATCAGGGGAGTTCTGGAGGAGAAAGGGGGGAACTGGAACGGGTCCAATGTAGCAGTCACTGCTTTGTGCCATATTTAGTGCCATGGGAATGCTGCAGTTTTAGGACCTGCAGGTCCTTGACCCTGTGCTGAACACACCTGAAAACTGCTGTTGTATTTTATTAACACTTCACACATCAGGGAACCGTTTTCTTCCCCTTGTCCCCAAGTCAGGGACATGTATTTGTCTCAAATTGTACCAAAATCTCTGGAGGAGCTGAACTGAAATGGGCAAATGAAAATGCTCTGACGAGCTTTGATGAATTGGAACAAATCTTACATTTTAGGAATTCTTCTTCCTCTATTCCAAACAGCCCTTTTTAATACGAGACAACACCAACAGCAATTTCAAAGCCCACACAGAAATCTGTCTGCAAGGACTGAAATCCAACATCTGGAAGACTCAGAAGAAATGCAAATAAGTATTTAATTTATTTCTTTTGAACCCCTCTTTGCTTTGTTTGTGCCATATATAGCAAGTGCCTGAGCAGCTTTCATTATTTTATTATCACTTGCACCAATTTCTGAGCACAGTAACAGCAATTTGCTCCCTTTGAGTTTGTTCTGTCTCTTGATTACAGGAGCTGGAGGAAACAGGCAGCCAATTCTTTCATCTGAGCTCTATCAGGGAATGCTTAATTAGAAGATTCATTAGCTTTGTTTACTCCTTGGATCAGGACTCCAAACTGAGGCACAGCATCTGATGGCAGATTCCTCCTCACGTTTTTCAAGGGTCGGTTCTTAACTCCCAGAATCAATTCAATAGATGTCCTGCTTTTGGTTCCAGGAATTAAATGTAAGCTGAAAGGGTTTGGGGCAAATCCCAGAATGGTTTGGGTTGGAGGGGACCTTAAAGATCATTTAATTCCAGCCCTGCCATGGGCAGGGACACCTTCCACCCTCCCAGGTTGCTCCAAGCCCCGGCCAACCCGGCCTTGGACACCTCCAGGGATCCAGAGGCAGCCACAGCTTCTCTGAACAAATAAAACTCCCCCATTTTATGAGCTCGAAGCACTGACAAAGCCCCTCTCTCAGTCCATTTGGAAGGAGATCATTTACTAATTTGCAAAGTCCCATTGCTTTCATTGGGCCTTCTGCCAACGCGAGCAGAAAGAGGTTGGGCTCAAGACACCCCGGGGCCACATCACAAGCTTGTTTTGGGCTGCCACTGGCTGTAGGCTTCTCTAAAGTCCTGCCACTTAAAGCCACCCGATGAGCTGAGCTTAGTTAAGCCCCCCCAGAGCCGCCCTGGCAAAGCAGCAGAGCCCGAGGTGCTCCCTGGCAGCAGCTCTGTCTTTGTGCCGCTGCCGGAGGGGTGTTGTGCCGTAAGGACGTGTGCTTGGGCAGCTGCAGATGGCAAGAGCAGGAGGAATTTAACAGCCCTCGTGTTTGGGGAGTTCAACACCCCTGTCAGCAGCAGTATCCTGAGGCAGCAGGGCGGATATTTCCCGGTTTTCCCGTTTCTGCTGAGCACGGAGTGGCTGTGCCAGCTGCAGTCAGTCCTGCTGGTGAGGGGTGGAAGGGGGGAAACTGCGTTTGCAACGCAGCTGAGAGCATATGAAGGCTCATAATGCAGTCAGAGACTCGATTTCCACCCTGAAACCTTCCGGTATGAGTGAAAATAAAGATAAAACATGGGTCAAAAGGAGCATTTATTCGTGGGCTGCGTGGACAAGTAAAAGGCAGAGAGATCTTACGGTTGCACCTGCAGGGAAGTGAAGCACAGGGAGCTCCAGATTTCCAGGATATGTCCTTGCTTTGATCACAGAGTGTGGACGAACAATTCAGTTATTTAAATCTCTGGGATATTGTTCCACGTCAAAGCCACGTGGGGTGGGCACAAAGCCCCCTTTTTGGGGGTGTGTATCGCCTTCCCCCGCCGCACAGGGACAAGGACTTCTCGGGAGGATATAAATATCCCTTTATTTCCTGGTCTGGCATGTGCTGCTGCCCATAAAACACGGGGAAAAAGGGAGCAGTAAAGCTGTCTGAGGGCTGTGCTGCAGTGGGGGCACTGGAGTCAGCTCAATTGGCTCAGCTCTGCAGTACAGGAATAAAAATCCCTCCACTTCTGCAGCCAGGGCCTCTCGTTTCCACCATCAGACCTTCCTGCATCCCCCAGGTCCCTGGTGCTGGATCTGCTTATCCAGGAGCAGAGTTCCAGGGTTTATGCAGGTGTGGGATGGAACAGGAAGGGCCTCCACAGCTCTGGTTTGATTTAATGTCACTTAATTGAAGTGTTTGCAGAGGTCTGCAGGGGGTTCACCTCCGGCACTTCCCCTCCTGGAGAGCAAAGGGCTTTGCCCCACCCTAACACATACATTAAATTATAAATTATACAGCCTGGCTGAGAGGCTCCTGTGGCAGAGCTTGGTTAGGAGGGGTTTTCTTGAGACTACTAATAAGGGAAGATGAGGAATTGCTCTTTTTTTTTTGCATTTGTGCAATTTTTTTTGAGGGGAAACAGAAATATTTCACTTGCATTAAAACTGCTGGTGAGTTTTTTCCCTTTCCTTTTTTTCCTTTAACTCCTCTAACTCTCAGCCCTTTTCTATGGCTCGTGGTGAAACCCAAACCAGTAAAAACTCAAGTGGAAAAAGCTTCCATTTCAGACATTTTATTTGTATCTTCCAAGCGTTTGTGAGATGTTCACCTGACTAAATCTTTACTGATTCTTTTCAGTTGCCTTAATCATCATAATCATCTTTTTCTTGTTTGTTAAATGTAGTTTCACGAACTCTTTCCACAGTTTCACTCCCTGGCTAATCCCATTCCCAGGATACGTTTCCTCTCTATTTAATTGATGGCAAAAAGAGCTCAGAGACCGAAGATCTGGACTTCAAGCTTTAGTATTTTCAGCACCTGCATTGCCACTATTTTAGTCACTTTAAGAGCCCTCAGCTT
This sequence comes from Cephalopterus ornatus, assembly GCA_013396775.1. Classification (NCBI taxonomy): domain Eukaryota; kingdom Metazoa; phylum Chordata; class Aves; order Passeriformes; family Cotingidae; genus Cephalopterus; species Cephalopterus ornatus. The sequence continues at coordinate 25,133 of VZRE01005741.1, read as the reverse complement.
AGAAACTTCCAGGGGGAATTTGGCTTTTATAGAAAAGAAATGCAATATTGAAACAAGAACTTCAGAAGCTCTTGAATTACTCTTACCCCAGGAATTAACCCACGGGGACGTGGGACATTAATTGCTTTACCTGGCTGGTCCATTGCCACTGGGATGAACTTCCCACAACAGTTTCTGGGCCTCCACAGGGAAAAAAATTCAGGGACAAATCTTCAGGGCTCTGCAGATTCACAAACAGGACCATGAGAACTGACTTAGAAAGAGCAGCAACTTCGCTTTTCAAGGACAATAACCTGGGTATTTGTTCTGAGGGAGGATAAAGCACCTGAGCTGGGGCTGGAGACGGTAAAACAGGGGATTAGGAAAAGTGAGGGAGCCACAAATATCCTTTTATCTCTCGTTTCTCTGCTTCTCCTCGTGGAATCCATAAGAGGACGTTTGTGCAGCTGTAATAAGCATAATTAATATTTCCAAGACTGAAGCCAAGCAGGAAAGGTCCTGTTTTACCTTTCAGAGCAGGATAACAGAGCTGGGCAGGAGTGGGGCTTTGCTGGGAAGGGGTTTTAGGGGGAGATCCTCCTGGTTTGTGCCTGCTCCAGCTGGGATGAACCTTTGGGAATGCTCAGGGAGCTCTCTGACCCTCCAGCACACCACTACAGTGGCTCCAGGGGGCTGGAACAACACTCTTTTTCTGGGATCGAGGTGATAAAATGGGTGGGAGGGAGAAATAACCAGAAGACATGAGATTGTGGCAAAGGGTTCTCAAGCAAAGAATTCACTAAACCATCAACCCAGGGCGGGGTTTGTGCCAGTTTCAGTTGCTACACTTCCATCTGTCCAGGCATCAGAAATCCAGCCCTTCCAGCTCCAGTGCTTTGAACTGGAATCCCTGGAGACTCTCCGTTGGGAAAGGATGAAACCACAGGATAAACCACTGTGTGTTCCTCCACCAGGTGTCGAGGAGGGTGTTGCCTCTCTCAGTGACTCCTCAGGAGGGGTTTCTGTGCTGTCACTGCGTGAGAGGAATAATCCTGCGGGTTATTTGGTTGTTGGGAAATGTTTCCCTCACGTTCATGGGCTACAAAGGCCTCTCCCGTCCTTGCTTCCCTAATTCCATTGCGGGTTCTCTCTGGATTTATGCACTTGCCTGACGTGGCTCCACAAAGTTCTGCCATCCCAATAAAGCCCTTCGGGGTCAGTTAAGACAGAGGTTTGTCATCATGAGGGGGAACGTGCTTTAAGGGATTTTGGGGAAGATTTTGTACAAGCTGGGATATGTGTTTGCGCTTTCGAAGTCGGGGAGAAAAGATTTCAAGAGAACTTTTTACGATTCTAAGGGGGTTTTTTATGATTTTATTATGATTTAAGACGGCTTTTTCGATTTCAGGAGAAGACACCCAGCTTGGTTTTTATACCCCTTGCTCATCATGGAAAGCAGATCCTTGAATACTTTTTGTACTGGTTTTTTTTTTTTTACTTTGGCTCCATTCAGCTTGTTTTTAATCTTCCTTTTTTCTTTTGAGTGTGGACATGAAGACAGCAAAGAGGGAATTGTCCCGTTCCCCAGGGGCATCTCTGGGATGCTCCTGCTGTTGTATTTATGGCAGTGATTTGGGCTTGTCTCCACTAATTCGAGCTCGGAGGTGGCTCTTCCTGTCACTGATGTCACCTTTAAAGCTGGTGCCATCTGATGTTGGGGTTGAGAGCTCCTCAGAGAGGTGGTTGGGTGCCCTGAGTCTGCGGATTTTGGAGAAGGAGAAGGTGTTGTTGTAGCTCCTGCCCGGCCCTGGAGGGAGCAAAGGCCCAGGCAGGGAGGTGCAGGAGCATTTTTGGGCTGTCTCCTGCAAGTGTGGGATGGATGAGGGGGAGGAAAGGGGGAGGGAGGAGTTATTTCTCGCAGAAATGCAGCTGATGAGTAAGAGAGGAGGCGGCAAACCGAGCTCAGTGGCCCCCGAGGTGCTGCTGAGTTCAGAGGAGGGGAAAAAAAAAAACCCAACCAAAAACGCACTGCAGGCTTCATTTAGGCTGGGCAGGAGTGTCCAACTGCACCTGGAGCTGCCATCCATGGGATCTGACCTCAATCCTTCCTCCAGGAGGCTTGTCACCCCTGGGAGCAGCCTGCAGGGGACTGGGACAGGCACAGTGGGAGAGGAAGGACAAGGATGCAAGGAAGGGTTAATGCTGGGTTTGCAGTTCCCTGGGGGAAAACCCCGCAGGAATTTGGGGCTCCCCGTGCTCCTCCAGCGCCTCCTGCTGGGAATTCACCCCCAAGCAGCTGCAATTCTGGGGGCAGAAAGGGAGCAGAAAGTCCTTTCCTTGGGCTTTTCAAGGAAGGTGCCTTCAGGAGGGCCCGGGGCAGGTGTGTCAGGGAGGCCCCAGAGCCAGGAAAACCTCGAGCAAAGTTTCTCTGGGCACCCTTAGGGAGGAATGGGACGTGGGAAAAGGGGATTTGACCTTTTGCAAGCGGAAAAGGAGGGAGCAAACCCTCTTGCATCCGCCCTTGGCAGTGCCCTCTGCTTTTTCCAAGCGTGGTGGTAGGACCCTGTGCTGAATTCCCTGCAGGGGGGGATTTTGGGGATGGAGAGAGGATGGTTTGAGTGACTGCTGTCAGAGTTGCTCAGGGAAAGCATTTTACTCCATCTGCCTCTTCCCTCCTCCCTCTGGAAAGCTGCTGCTCCTGCAGCAGGTCCAGTTCCTGGCAGAAGTTCAACACTGCACCAGCTTGGAAGGGAGAGGAGAAGGGAGGGAGGGAGGGAGAGAGGAGGAGAGTCCCGCAGAAAGGAGGAGCTACCACGGCTCCCTTTGGCCGGGAGCCGAACTGCTGCAAGCAAGGAGAGGCTTGGGAAGAGCCAGATTGCCCTTTTCCATGCAGCAATGCCTGCTGTGCCCCAGCTTCCAGAGGGTTGACAGGCTTCCAGTGGCCTCAGCACCTGCAGACCTCCCCCCAAGAGCTGGTGTCTGTGCTTTAAACTCCACAAAACTCCCCCCAAGAGCTGATGTTTGTGCTTTAAACTCCATAAAACTCCTCCCAAGAGCTGGTGTCTGTGCTTAAAACTCCGTAAAACTCCCTCCAAGTCGCCCAAAAGGATGCAGCAAGGATTGGGATATCCGTGGGAGCAGAACAGTTTTGTCCCAGAGAAGGTGGTTTTTTTAACACCAAGTTTTCTGAGAGGAGGGGCCAACTAAAATTTGGTGAGGGGAGGGAGGAGAAAAAAAAGCCCATTTAATTCTCAAATCGGCAAAACTCAAGAGGAAGGTGTTAAATAGGGAATAGACAGAAAGGTGGGATGGGGACAGATGGAAAACCGAGGCAGGAGCGGGCTCGGCCCCAGCCTCGGGTCTCTTCCCCCTGGTTCCTCGCAGCCTCTGCCGGAGTTGTGGACACCAAGTGCTTCTCCCCAGCACGCCCAGCTCGCAGGAACCGGGCCCAGTTCTGCAGCGGGAGTGGGAAGAGCCCAGATTCCCCCTCTGCTCGGCAGCAAGGGGCCAAGTCCCGCACCGAGGGGATGGGGCCAAGTCCTGCGCTGCCCTCCCACCGGGAGCAGCGCTGCTGTGCCAGACCCTGCAAACCCGGCTGCTGCTCCCACGTGTGTCCCTGCTGGAGCAGAGCAGCCTCTGCTCTGTGGGGCTGGAAATTTGTCCCATTTCCCCCCATTTCTCATTTTTTTTTTTGGTCCCCATGACCGTTGTTAACTNCATGACCGTTATTAACTCAGGGATGTGAGGACAGGGGCGGGACGGGAGGGACCAGCTGCTCCCAGCGAGTGGGAGGCGAAGCCCGCAGAGGGGGAGTTGAGAGCATCCCTGCAGCTCCCAAGGAGTGCGGAGGGAGGGGGGAAGGTGGGAATATCTCAGCTTGGCTCGTGCTCCCCCTGGAGCCGGGGGCTTCCCCTGGGGAAGGGGCTCCGAGGGTCCCCGGGACAGTTGTGGCCGTGCAGGAATTCGCAGCTATTTGCGGGGAGATTTGGGGGCGGAGGGAGAGCAGCTCTCCGTGGGAGGCGGGCTGAGGGTCTCTCCTGCGGGAATTGCTTCTTTCCATAGGGAAAAGGAGGCGGAGGGGGGGGAAAGGGCGGTGGCTGCTGCCATGTCCCCTCTTTGCCGCAGGATGATGCTGAGTCACTCCTGCAGCGCCTGCTCCTCCCTGTGAACTTCCCAGGCTTTCCTGCTCTCCCGCAGTGCAACTCATGGAGACAGCTCATTCTTCTGCTTCTCTTTCCCCTCTCCCTCTCTCATTTTTTTCTCCCCCCCCCC
>VZRE01005741.1:0-20873 GCA_013396775.1 Cephalopterus ornatus | reverse complement strand
CCCCCCCCCATCCCCCTTTCTGGCTCCCAATCAAAAGGAAAGCATGGCTTTTAAAATAAAAATGTATCTCTGCAGCTGCCATGAGGTGATGCTGAATCTATTCCTCCTTTGGTAATGGATCTTCTTGTTCCTCTAGAGAGCAGCAATAATATTTGATGAATCCAGAGGATGCTGCAGCAATTTTGCTCTTTAAAAGAGCCCCCCAGGGCCCTGAATCAGCAATGGTTATCCATCGGGCTGACATTTCTTGGAAGAAGGGCTGGGGCAGGGGAAACATGGTTTTTTTTTTTTTGGTGTGTGTTGCTGGAACAGGCAGCAATAAACCCCTCTGTGCTGCTGCTTTCCACTGCCTGCTGTTCAAGCCATTCCTTTAACCTCTGGGACTGCTGCAGGAGAGCTCAGGAAAACTCTCAAAAATTGCCCAGTGTGAAGATTTGGGGAAAATGCTCAGCAGGAAAATGGGAAGGTGAATGATGCACCAAAGCTTGGAGAAACCTGGACCACTGGAAGGTGTCCCTGCCCATGGCAAGGGGGGGGAATGAGGTGGGATTTGAGGTCCCTTCCAACCCAAACCATGCTGGGATTCTGTGGATCTTGTCAGGGGATGACCCTTTATTCCTTCCAGCCCTGGACTGAACTACCCTAAAATCTTACTCCATTTTATTACATTTGATTGGTAATAGAGGAAAGCACGGTCTTATTCTGGAGCTTTTAATCTACAGATCTCCAGATGCAACACAAATACTACTCAGCTTCAAAAGAAATTTGGGTTGTCTTGGCTAAATATTAGGTAGAGATCATTTAAGGGGTCCTGGCAATGGTTTCTAAAGATGTTCCTCTTGCTTTTGCCCATTATAAGCACCATGGTGACTTAATGGCTTCTCATGAGCTGTCCCAAAATTAGACTACTGCAAAGTGAGAGCAAACTGAGGGCATTTTTGTCAGTGCCTGAGGTTGATACATTTGATTATGGGTCCTGCTCAAGAATCTGGGCAGTGTCTTTGCCAATGGAAAACACAAACTGTGTCTTGCCTGCAGTCTGTCAACATTTGGAGTGATTATGTGCAGAATGAAAACCCTTTATTACACCAGATATGCAACCCCAGCCTATTAGAGGAGGAATTTACACAACAAGGCACAAAGCTGGCTTGGATAATTGGAATTCAGATCTGCCACCTGAGCCCTGGCTGCAGCCACTGACACAGGCTGAGATCTGGGCTGTGGGTTGGAATTCTCCCCTGCTCAGACTAAACTGGGCTGGGGAACTGCAGATGGGTCCCTTCCAAAGCCCTGAACGTGCCCAGTGCACTTGTGTGGTGAGCAGGAGGTGGAGCAGGTCCTGTTTATTCTGGCCTCCATCATCCCAGCCTTAAAAAAAAGCTTGATATTCCCTTGAGGTCTGAGGATTCTCCGTGTGTGGTCAGTTGGGGGGGACACGTGTACCTTTAGCATCCCAACCTTCACGCTCCACGGGATCAAAAATGTGACAAAAATACAGAAATTGTAACTTCCCATTACATGAATCTGTGATTTCAATAATAAAAAAAAGATAGCTTTGCTTTCCCTAGATCAGAAATCCACTATTCTGGCCAGGCAGGAAAGCAGATGCTAAATTTACCTGAGGTCTGGCTCAGTCCCACCGCAGCTCTTCGTCAGGCTGATACTGCTCAGCTTAACCCCCTCAGATGTTCAGCACACACACCTAAGGGGCTTTTAACCTGTGTCTGGATTTGTTCTGGGTTCCTCTACCCCGGGAAATGTTCATCTCCCACCCACTGCAACCCACTCAGCCCTCAGGGGCTGCTCCAAAATAAATGGAGCATGTGTCTGGATGCAGCACATGGAGTTGAATCCCTCCTGTGTGCGGGACAGAGCAGAGCAGGAATTGGGAAGTGCCGGGGTTTGGGTTGGCCCCAGGTGTCCTGTGACACGGGTTATCAATGGGGGGGTCACCCACGGCCATCAGGAGGCGCGTGGGGATTGATTGATCACTGATTGGGAAGGAGGGAAGCGTGGACTGATGCCCAGAATCAGGGTCTGGCCACCGGCAGGTGAAAAGAACCTTCATTTATCAAGCCCCAGGGGCAGCTGTGTGTCGTGGATGTGCCACTGCCTTTGTGAAAGCTTTGCCTAAAACCAAAGCTCAGTGATTTCGGAGCCGAAGGTGTCAGTGTTGGCAGCTCGAGGCAACCAACTCGGCCCCAGGGTTGGTGTCACTGCACATCCACTTCATCAGGCACTCCCAAACAAGCAGTTTGGAGTAGTGAGACCAAGTCTTCTCCTGTTCTCCTCAGAAAACCCAGGCAGGGACAGTTTTAGGACCAGCAGCAGTGATGGCTGGGAGTGATTTTCTGAACATGGCTGTGACAGAGCAGGAACATGAATTTAGCTCCATTTTTACCCCCAAAAACACCCTGTTCTTGTGGTACAGGACTAATGACTCCAGTCAAAAATGAGAGAGGACTCATGGGTGCACAGCTGCATCATCACAGAGACAAGGGAAGTGCACTTCAGTGTGTTTTAGGTATTGTTTTACATTTCAGTGGTTTAATATATTGTGTTTACATTTCAATGTACATTTCAATGGGTACATGTTTTGAAGTTTTTATATACGGCTTTGCATTTCAGTGTTTTTAGATACAGTTTTAAATGTCAGTGTTTTTAGATATGGTTTTGCGTTTCAGTGTTTTTAGATATGGTTTCACATGTCAGTGTTTTTAGATGTGCCTTTCTAGTGAAAGGCAGGTGGGGTTTTGCCCATTGCCCCAAACTCTGCACGTCTTTGCTTATGCCCCTTCCTAAACCAACACCCATCATTAAATAGGCTGCTGAAGAGCCTGTAGGTTCTATTCCATGTGCAGCTGCTGCAGCGTTTTTAATTCAATTTATTAAAGGATATAGACCTCAGCTCTATTAAATTATCTGCCCATGAGAAATGGGGGGTTGGAAGGACCATCAGCAAATGCCACGTGCTGAGCTCGGAGATGAGTGATGAGCACAGCCATATTCCCGTTTGTGGTGACCTCACATGGAAGGGAATTAAGGGGTCACCTCATCCGCTGCTGATGGAGACCAGGGGATGGGGTTTGGGAGAGGGCTGGGGGGCCCAGGCAGATGCAGAGCCGAGTGATGGATGTGCCTGATCACAGCAGGAACAGTGGCTGAGGGGCAGGATCATCCTGAGGATTTACTCCGAATTTGAGGAGCCTTTGCATCCAGCAGGAATTCTGCCATGGATTGGAAAGCGCAGGATAAGGCCCCATATCAGGGGATGTCCCTGGTGCACAGTTTTCCTGCTGCTCCTCAGAGGTGCAAAGGCACAGGAACAGCACCTGCACGGGCTCCTGGCACTCAGAGAGTTAAAACACAGTCTGAGGCTCCTCCAATTCCCAGAATCACAGGGTATTCTGAGTTGGGAGGGACCCACAGGGATCCTCAGGTAACTGAACAGCTCATGGAGGGACTGGACCCCCAACCCGGGTGCTGTTAGAACCAGCCGAGCTCCTCTAAGTAATCCTTACCTTCCAAAAGCTGGGAATAAAATGCAGATTTTATGCAGAATTTTTTTAGATAATTCAGGGGTTTTTTTTACCAGCAGAGCCACATTTGATGGGACTCTTTCCTTCAAGTGCTTTTTTCACTGGAGAGTTTCAGTCCTGCTCAGGCTGCTTCAGTCCCAACCCCCTGATCCTGCCTGGCTTTTCAGAGCTATTCAGTGTCTCCCATTATAACTTCCTGGCTCAGGACTAGACTCTGGTGTTCCTCCATAGGAGAAATCATATATAAAATCAAGAAGGAAGCTTGTCTGGATCATAATTGCTTGCAGCCACTAATCTGGAGTCATATTTAAGGTTCCATTTCACTCTAACTACTTACCAAGACCAATCAAATTAGCAGTGGCCGTGCACAGAAGTTGCCTTCGCTATTGGATTATTGCTGCTCTTTCCCCATCAGTGTTATTGCCCCTTGTTCATTGATTAAATGTGCTGCTCCAGGCACAAATAAACAGAGTCAGGCCCTGCAGCTGATCAATGGGCTGGGTTGGAAGCCTGCAGATCACGTTACAAGGGCAGCTGCTGCCGTGGGCTCAGCAGATGTGGCTGCAAGCTGGGGGTTTTGGCACGCAAATGGCATTTAAAAATAAACCAGGGCGTCTCCCTGCATCCCACCCCCTGCCCTGCTCGCTCCGTCCTTTGCCAGAAGGCGTTCGTTCGACCCCCTTTTGAGGCGACGGCTCTGCCACCACCAGAAGTTGCTTTCAGCTTTTCCGACTCTCCCGGTTCTTGGCGCAAGGCAGGAGCTTCCCACCAGCCAAGCTGCTCCAGTGTCAGGGGACACAGGGACCAAACATCCACTGGGGAAAGCCATCAGCTCCCATTATTTGGCCTGATTCCCGTCCTGCAGGGAGCAGGTGAAAGCCGAGCAGCTGCAATGGAGATGAGCAATTTGGTGCGTCTTTTGCCACACCACGACCGTGATTTGTGCCCTTTCCCTCGCTGTGCAAAAGCGTGCATTTTATTTTTGCCAACGAGCCTCTCTTCTGTCGCTTCTTGACGTTCTTAGACGTGACATTTGGACATCCTAATAACGCCCTCGAGGCTCCTTCCAACGTAAAGATGACACCAAAAAGCTGAAATAAAGGAAATAAGTAGATTTGTCAACGTTTTGTAGGAGAAGCACAAGCCCAGATTCCCCCAGAGAAATTGTACATTTATAAGGAGAGTAAATAATGGAAGAAGCTTTGCCCAAAATGACACAAGGCAGGAATAAAAGTAATGGGAACCTGGGTGTTATTCCCAGTTATCCATGAACTGATGCTGCTCTCCCTCCTCAAATCCCACGTAATAGGGTAGGAAAACAACTCCAGTGCTGTGATCCCACCCATCCAGTGTTTCATTCCACCTTTATCAACAGCATGTCCTAATATACTGTTATATCCTAAAGTAGCTAAAGAATTTGGGACTCTTTTCTTGATTCCTCGGGGCATTTAATCGGGGACCTGCCTTTAATTAGGGACACAAACCTGCCTGAATCTGTTGCTGGGAGCATTTCCAGCAATTCCCCCCCTGGTTCAGAAGAATATTTATGCTCCCAGTTTCTCACGGGGACATCTCTGTGCACCCCCATCCTCCCGGGGAAGGGTCAGGAATGCTCAGAAACCTCTGGGCTTTCATGTTTAATTCAAAAGCAGCAGTGGTTGAGGCCCACAAACACTGAACTAACCCTGTGCTCGAAATCTCTGTATTAAACCCCCTGCTTCAGCTCAGTGCTGCTTATTCCTGCAACCCCGAGCGTCCTCTCTCTGTTCCCACAGCTGATGCTTCCCTCTAGTTCCCTCTTTCACATTTATAACAAAATTGGTCCTTTTGAAATGCAAAGCAGCGGCAGGAACTGTTGTTGGGGGGGGAGAATTCGGGAGTCTGCAGCTGGGATGAATCTTAATTTTAATAACAGGTGGGTTAGCAGACATGAAAGGAGGAGCTTTTGAGGGAGAGGGGGTTTGTCTCCTCCTCGGCAGGCTGATGATGTTCTCAGTCACAGTGGCTTTGAACCGCCACGTTCCACTATAAATTACATTTCAGCCCGAGCTGTTCACAGATCCCAGGTTTTAAAGGATGGGGATGACACAAGAATCATCCTAGAGGGTTTCAGTTTTTGGTTCCAAGTCACCAAGGGCCAAATGCTGCTTATTTGATTTCTATTTTAGCCGCGGGGTGTTGCGCAAGGGTCGATTCAGGAGAGATCTTGCCTTTTATCTTCCCCAAGATCATTATTTTTCTTGTCTGCAGGAGTGTCAGTGGCTGAGCTGTCCAGAGACCTCCAGTGACAGCAGAACATGACACAGATAACAGCAAACAAACTGACCTTCTGTATCGTGTGTCAATGCACCAAACAGCTCTGTTCTTTCCGAAATAACTCTTCCCTTGCTCTTTCCTGCTTTCCTCTCCCTGCCCCTTCCCTGCTTTTGTTGGTTTTTTTTTTGACTAGTGGAGTTTAATGTAGATATTTCAGGTTTTTATTTTGACATCTTTATGTCCCAAGCTACAGATTTTCCAGCTCTGAGTGGTTACTCCAAGGACAAAAGCCAAGGGCTGCTGCGTGGAATTCCACATTCTGAGACCAACAGTTCAGCGGTGGTTTAATTAACCCCCTAACCTCGTGGTATCTTGGAGCAGAATTCTTGAAATGTCCTTTATTCCTCTACAAAAGACTTACAGGAAGGATTATTTATTTTGTGCAGCTTATTTATGAAAAGATTGTTTATTTCTATATTAATTTGCAAGGCGAGTTCACCCTTTCCCCGCCACATTCTCTGTTTCACCCTTGTCCTGTGTGCTCCATCCTTTCTGTACCAGTCACCTCAGGATACTTGACCTCATCCTCAACAGTTCCCATTTTAAATTGAATTACATAATGCCAGGCAGGGCTTTTTTAGGAGTATTTTGTTTTCTTTTTTAGAGCAAGGCTAAGTTTAAGGAGAAGGGCTAAAATGCCTGAGGGCCTGCAAATCCCAGCCTTCAGGAGCTGAGCTTTCAAAAGGCATCTACAACACATCGCTCAGGAAAATCCCAGGCAGGCAGCAAAGGCAGCAGGATCAGGGATCTGGGCTCTTCCTTTAATACCAGCTCCTTGCTGATAGATTTTACAGAGCCTTCAATGAATTAGTACCTGGGCTTCACTGGTCTTGAAAGAACAGCTCTGCACCATCCCCCTTTGGCACAGCAGCTGATCCCCTCCTAAAGAATTAACAGACATGTGGCCATAAATTCTGCCATTTAAACTCCAGAGAAGGATTGGAGGTGAAAAACTGGCTTGGGAGCCAAGTAGGTGGTGCAGCTCACAAAAAAACATCCTGGGCATCTGGGCAGAGATCTGGAAATCACAAGGGCAAAGCGTCCAGAACGTGCTTTTAACTTGAATCATTCCAATTCCTGCCCTAATCACTTGTTTTCACTCCCAAAGCTTATTAAAGAAAGCAGGGATATTGATCTCTTGGTTTCTTTCCTCCCAGACATCAGGGCTGTGTTCAGACAGGCCCGTCTCCGAGCTGCCTGCCCGTGAAGTGACCAGAATTTCCAGGGGTCAAACCTCCTGGAAATTCTCACCCTGGAAGCCCAGAGGGGAATTTAACTTTGTCCAGACTGGTCTGGAGGGGAAGCACCAGGACCTGAGAGCCTTTGGGGGAGGAATGAAACCAGATGAAAGAAACACAACTTTACCTTCTCTCATGGAGTGGTTTGGACAGGAAGGGACCTTAATGATCCCTAAAACCCCTGCCCTGGGCAGGGACACCTTCCACTAGCCCGGGTTGCTCCAGCCTGGCCTTGGACACTCCCAGGGATGGGGCAGCCACAGCTGCTCTGGACAACCTGTGCCAGGGCCTCACCACCCTCACAGCCAGGAATTCCTTCCCAATATCCCATCTAACCCCGTTCTCTGGCAGTGGGAAGCCATTCCCTGTGTCCCTCTCCAGCTCTCCTGGAGCCCCTTTAGGCACTGGAAGGAGCTCTCAGGTCTCCTTGGAGCCTTCTCTTCTCCAGGCTGAGCAATCCCAGTTCTTGGGATTGTTCCCAATTCTGGCAATCATGGAAGCCAAGAATCCTTGGTTTCCATGATTCCAGAGGCTTGACTGAACCACCAGAGTGAGAGGAGAACCAAACCCACCCTCCCACAGCTCCCCCTGCGCTTTGCCTCCATCCTGAGCGCAGCGAGAAGGACTCTGCCTCACCCCCGGAGCTGCTGCAGACAAGCAACAGCCCCAAAAAACCACTGCCAGGGTTTTATTTCTTCTAACAGAGCCCCAGGCACTGATGTGAACACCAAAGAGCCCAGTTTTCCCCACGAGGAGCTCGTGCCTGGCTCCTGCGCGAGGGCTCGCCGCCGCTCCTCTCTGCACTTTCCCAGGGCGCTCGTTTTGCTGCTTCCCTCTGAAAGTGGAGCCTTTCCGACAGGAATGTTTCACTGTGCTGCATTTGGTCTGGCCTCTCTTTCCTTCCTTGCAGCCTCAGGCTGTTCACGTGAGGGAGGGCAGGAGTGTGGGCTCTGAGACAAGAGCAGCGCGTTCTGCAGTGCCTCCCTCCTGCCCGTGCTGCAGAGTCATTAATAAAGTCCCAGAGGTTCCTCAGCAGGCTCAGAATCTGGGCTGCCCTTCACAGGGGAGCGAGGATAATGCTGGTTTGGCTCTTCCCAAATTCAAATAGGTCTGACCTCTGGGACTGCTCTAATTTGGTGTCTCGGGCAGCTCTCGCAGAGCAGTGACGGACAGCCCAGAATAGGTGAACTACAAAACACCCTGGCCACGTTTCCTCAGCTCCCTGCACTCACTGGCGAGGAAGAACAGCAATCCAAGGGACATATCTGTGTGGGATACACGGATTTGTTTAGTTATCTAGACACAGATTTTGGCCTCGGAAAGAAATTCAGCTCAGCTGCGAAATGAGAAGTCCGAGGTGCTCCTGCAGGAAATGTTTCTCTGCTTAAGTTCAGCAAAGGTCCACTTTTCCTACCGAGTCCTTCTGTGCTTTACTGAAGTGGGGCTGCATTTACAAATAGCTGATTTTTTTTTCATCAAAAGTTTAACCAAAACTCGTAAGGGAATTTGTGTGGAGTTTAACCAAAACCCATAAGAGAATTTGTGGTAGACTGTGCCTCGGTTTACCAGATAACCCAGAAGGGCTTGGGAAAATTGCAGTGTCATCCTGGCCCTGGAGTGGAGGTTTGCAGCGAGGATCCAGGCATTAAGATTCCCAGGCAGGCACTTGAAACCCCGTTCTCTGCAGCAAACAGAGCAGAACAACAAACTCAAATATCCTTCGATATATATGTGCATGTATAAATGTAAAACTTGCTTTGAGGGAAGAGAGCACCTACAGTGAATACAGATCACTTACAGCCGAAGTTTCTCGCCTTAAAAGTGAATTTTGCCTGCATTTTAGAGGCAGTTTGCCCTGAAAAGAGTTAAGCTCTGGGTCTGACGCCAGCATTGCAGCAAGGGGATGGAATGAGCCTGAAGGGCAGCACGATGGATGTGCTGCATCTTTAACAGGGTGTGCCCAGCCACTTGCTGCAGTCTCTGCTGCAGTGAGGCTTAAACCGGGCTCTGTCTGCCTTGTTAACCCCTTGATTTAAGGGTAACTGGGGCTGGTGATCATCCTCAGACACGGAGGGTTGATCTGAGGCCGCAGTTAGTCTGTGGAGGGTGAGAAACTTCCCCCAGCACATCCCCCAGCTCTGTCATCCACTGCTGCTCTCAGAGCAAGGGAACTTTTGCACCGACTCTGTGCTTTGGTGAGTGAAAAGGTTCTGGTGGGTATGGAAAAGGAGGCAGCCAGAGATCTCAGCATTACCCTGTGAGTAACTTCACACGGTCATCAAACACCCTCTGCTGCACTTGCTGAGCTGGGCACTTCCAAGGAGGAGATAATTGGGCTTCTTGAGATTTTTAACAGTCCCTTAAACCCATTTTACACGTGGGCATAAAAGGTGCTGCTTCTAAAAGTACTGAGAAGCAGGTTTTAGAGGATGAAAAGACAAATCATTTTGAAATTGTACACCCTTGCCTTCACACCTGCAGCGTGGGCTGGGAGTCACTGGTGGTGTGATGGTTTAGGGACACAAAGCTTTCTATAGTCTCTAGAAAACATAAAAACAACCACCCTTAAGAGGAAAAACCTTGGGAATTTGTGTCTTATGAACTTGGTAGACGGTGTTTGCAGTTATTTTTACGCCAAAAGGAGCCATTTTCTTAGCCCACCTCGTAATTTATTACAGCTCAGACATGAAGTGCTGCTCTCAGAAGAATTCCAATGTCACCAGATGCATTTGCTGCTTCAAGTCTCATCCTTTTTTAACTGAGGTTATGATCACTATTTGCATCTCAGACTTGATCTTTCTTCTAAGAAACTGCAGATGCTTTTTAACCTAACTCCAACAGCAATATTTAACCACAGCATATATAATTTAGGTTACTGGTTTAATAGCAACTTGCACACCCTTACACATTCACGTTTCCAGCTCATGCCTATGCATGAGCTCCTGCAGGACGGGTGGAATTCAGATAAAACCCTCCTGCTCATGTGAGGGACTGACTGCAAGCTCAAGCCCTGCAATTAGGACAGGGCAGACGTAATTTCTGCTTGTCTGGGAAGCCTTCACTGAAGTTTGAGCCCTGGAAACGAGAGAAGTTGTTCATTTTCTGACGCCGCCGTGAGAGTTCAGAATTCCGAGTGCTGTGGAGACTCCAGAGGAGGCTGCAGGAAGCAGAGACATTTCACTCAGAGCTGGCCAGCACGTTTATTCCCAGAGGAAAGGCAGAGCTGGATTTCAGGGCTCTGATGGGACAGAACAAACAGTTCTGGACCCCACTGAGCGTCACCTGCCCGAACACCCAAATGCTGCTGATTCACCCGCGTCTTCCCCTCCCTTTGTGAGCTCTGGTGCCACCAAGTGCCAGTTCCCAGCCAGGAATCAGCCCTGCCCGCCTGCCACGCGCTTCCAACCCATCTTTTCCAGGGAATGCAGTGATCTGCACATAGCAGGTGGGATCAGAGCTAAAATAACCTCCAAAGCAGAGAAATACAAAGGCTCGAAGTTGGGATTTCCAGCGTGGACTCTCGCAAAGCCTTAAACCTTACTGCAGCTATTGATAACTCACTGGGCCACCTTCTCAGCTTAAATTTGTTGCCTGAAGTGGTAGAAACAACCACTCAGTGGTTGATAAAGCAGATATAGATCCTACAGCACAGTTTAGACCCCGAAAGTACCAGATGCTTCGTTCCTGAGCGTGTCTTTTCCCTCACCAGGCAGAGACTCGGCAGATTACTCAGCAGAAATGTGGAGGGGTGGCCTGGAAGCCAAGGGCTGGATTTTGCATCCAGGGAAAGAGCTGGAAAGGTTTCTTCTGTTTGCCTTGTTCTGCAGGCAACAGAAGGAAAGAAGAAAAAGGAAAAAGAAAGGAGGAAAGGTGCCGGTGTGGAATTGTGGCAGCTTTAAAGCAGTGATGGTGAGACAATTCATCACAGGAAATGCATTAATCTTATGTAATGGCAGAGCAGCAAAGAGCCAGGGCTGACGTAAATAGGGAGCTGGAACATTTTTAGGTTTCACTCTTGATTCTCAAGTGGATGTTTCTGCCAGGACTCGCTGTGCTGGTAGTTTTTCTTTTTTTTTTGCTCTCCCACTCAAGGTGATTCAGGTTTGTCCTGCATTCCTTCTGCCGTGCTGTGGGAAGGGAATAATGCCTGGGGTGCAGAGCTCAGGAAATAGATAGAAACTCTTGCTGTTCTCTTCCATCAGTAAAGCTTCTCTGAGTTGCACCATCTCCAGCAAGTGTGTTCTCAAGAGCTGTGTCCTTTTTAGCTCTTTGGAACAACATTTGGGATATTTTATCCTGGCTAATTGTGGTGTACTACTACAGCAGTGCTGCTAATGAGACTGCAAGAGTTATATATGAAATTAAACCTGTATTAGTGGCTATCTCTCAGTGTTTTGCAGGGCACTCCTCTCAGAATGGGGACAGCCCAGTGGAGAATTGTTCCCCACTGTGGATTTTCCAGTCACTGTTTGCACATAACTGACATTTCCCAAGTTGGTGAGGACCGGGAGCAGCCAAGGGATAGATGAGGCTCCAGGAATATTCCTTTTTCTGTCTTTGAAGGAAGGATGGGAAGTCCCTCAGCCCCTCATGCGGATCACGAGCCTCACCACGAGGCTGCTCCCTGCAGTGCTGACCCAAACCTCTCCACGTTCAGAGGGGCTCCTCAAATTCCAGCTCCAGGCACCCTCTGCCTCCCCTAAAACCATCCATGGAAGTGGCTGGGAATCAGCCCCCCACCCACTGCTCAGGGGGAGCTGAATCACCACGTTGAGCAGCCAGAGCTGGGGCTGCAATCCACGGATTTACACCTTTAGATGGCAGAACCCTCCAGAGGCCTCAGTTGGTGGCACTGAAGGCACCAGTGGGGCCGATTTACGGCTCGTTTGCTTTCCAGTGCAGACTTTGGGCTGGTAATTACAGATTGTAAACCAGCACACGTCAGAAATGCACCTATTTTCTCTCAGCACAAAAGGGCTCCATCCTTTTTGTGCAGTTTTGTGGTGGTTCGTTTGATTTTTTTTTTTTTTTACTTTCTTAAGTAGTGTGTGCCTCTAACTCATATCTTAAGGCTGAATTAATACTCAGCTGAAGGCTGTCGTCTCTCTACTTCTCTTCCCTCATAGGCTTTTAAAAGAATGTGCCTGATTTTGCAGTCCCACAGAGCTTAATCCTCCACCCTGAGAGCTGCTGTTGGGTCAAGCACTTTGTCTTACTCTGATTAGTCTTTGATTAGTAAAGCAATAATATAATCAAGTCTTCCTGCCTCTCTCTGTGCAGTTTTGAGGAACAGATTAAAGTCTTTACGCTGCTGCGTTAGAGATAAGTATTATTTGGGCTGAATTACTCGGGCAGGGTATTGACAATCTGTTCCTCTTCCATATCTATCCTAAACTCACTAATTAAAACCCAGGCAAATAGGAAGGCAGAGAGAAGCTTTTTCTTAGCCACTCCAGCGAGTTACAAGTTGCCAGCAAGTAATTTGATTTTCTTTTTGCTTGCTGGGTTGGTTCTTCACTCCAGGCAGTGCATGGAGCTCTAAATGCCTGGCAACAGCGAGCTGACGTCAGTCCAGCTCTTCTGAGCCCCAGAAATCCGGTGCCTGGCCAGGGAGCTCTCCTTGGAGGGAGCCCCAGGGTCCTCCTGCAGGGACAGGCTGGGGCTGACATTTCCTGGGAGCAGAGAAGGGAAAATACAAAGCTCGGTGTGGGGTAGAGAGGGGGGTATAACCAGGGCTGCTGGTGGGCGCTGAGGGCACGGGGCTGGGCACGGCTCCTTCCTGCAGGACTAAGTGATTCCTTCTCACCCAGTGGCACCTTCTGTGCCCAGCAAAGTGGCAGAGCCACTGCCTTACACACAGCAAAGCACCGTTCCCTGCAAGGCAGTGCTTCCCAGTGCTTCCCAGTGCTTCCCAGTGCTTCCCAGTGCTTCCCACTTCCCCAGGACCTGCGGAGCGAGCTACCCCTCAGCCAGCTGGCAGCACCTCACCCCAGTGCCTCCCGTCCTCCTGGGCTCCACAAGTTACCCAGAACATGGAATTTTGCCCCTAGATAAATCAATATCTGCGTGTGGCACCTTCGAGGCTGGCACAGTGACCCGAGGGGAGCCTGCAGAGGGGGTTTGTCACAGGGCTGGGAAGTGTGGCAGCAGGGGTAGGGGGCTTCAAAACCCAAAGCTTAAATGACTTTTCAAGCTTCAGGCTGCCACTAGTGGCTTTGAAAAGCGAAGATCTGGCTGCAGGGGCGGTGTGCGGAGCATCCTGACAGAGCATCCTGACAGAGCATGACTCTGCAAATGCCCTTTCTGTCCCTGCTCGGCAAACGCTGAGAGAACTCAGCGCCAGTTTTATCTCACCTTCTGCCTCCGTGCTGCAGGAGGGAGGTTTTCATGCAGGGGAACATCACACCTCCCTCTTCTTGCTGTTGCTCTCGGCAGAAATACTCGAGGCCGGCAAGGAGTTAACTGCGGGACCTCAAGTCCTGCACACTCCACCGTGCAAGCTCCGTGGATTTACGGGGAGCTCTTCCCGTCTCTCCCCCTTTGGCTGCTGCCAGGGAGCCAGCCCGTGGCTCCCAAATACCTCAGGCTGTGCTGAAGCCTTGCCAGAGCCTGTGGGGGGCTGTTCCCCCACTTCTGCAGTGCAGAGCATCCCCTCCTGCGGAGCTCGGGCTGCTCGGGGCTGGGGCTGGGGCTTCTCCACGCCGATGTCTTGGTGGCATCTAGTGTTGAACTCCTGCAACAGCGGCTCCTCCCGCCCTTGGGGTGCAGGAACCGCCAGGACTTCGGAGGTGAAGCGTTTTAGGTCTCTTTTTTTATGGAGAGTACCCACCCCCACCCGAGGCTTGGAGGCTTAGACTTCTTAAAAGCACCCACAGGATAAAGGGGATGGGCAGGAGTTGAAGGATGGGAGGTTTAGGTGAGATATTGGGGAGAAAATCTTCCCTGGGAGGGTGGGGAGGGGCTGGGATGGAATTCCCAGGGAAGCTGTGGCTGCCCCTGGATCCCTGGAAGTGCCCAAGGCCAGGCTGGAGCAACCTGGGACAGTGGGAGGTGTCCCTGCCCAAGGCAGAGGGTGGCACTGGATGATCTTTAAGGTCCCTTCCAACCCACACCATTCCATGATTTCTAACACCCTTCTCCTCCCTACCTTGATTTTGCCTTTGATGTGGACATTTAACGAGTTCTTTCTTAAACTTTGACCATTTAATTCTCACCCTTTGGGACCTCCACAGCTCTCAGCATAACCTCCACTCCTCCATAGCAGAGATTTTCCCCTCCTAGGACAGTTAGAAAAGTTTTGCAAGCAGGGAGCACCAAGCTCTGCTCCCTTTTCCCTCTTTTTTTTTGCTCCCCTTTCCAACAGAAAAAAAGCTCTACATCCAGCATATTGTGTCCTGTGGCTGATTCACTGCCAAGAGCCAGCACAGAACCTTCTCCTGAAGGACCCCCCAGCTCCAAAACCTTGAATATCATCTAAACTTGTGTTTCTGGAGTGGAAAGGATCCCAGGAGAACCAAACTTCTGGAGAATCAAAATGGAACCTGCCATTAAAATGAATTTCCTTTAAAAATTAAAGCCTATTTCAAGCCAGAGAGCACTGATTTGCAGAGGACATTTAGAGCTCTCCAGTCCCTTATCAGCAGCACTGCAAGCAGCAGGCAGTACCCAAGGAAAAGAGATTATTGTGTTGCTATTGTCTCTCAATTTTGGTTCCCTGTGTTGGGAATATGTCTCTTTCCCCCTTTTTCAATGGGACAAAAGGGAAATAAAGTCGAGTAAAAAAAACCCAGAAAGATAAAACTCATAAAAAGAGTCAGTATTGGATGAATGGAGACCTTTTTCAGGCTCTGAATGTATTAATTATGTGCTCGTTTATTCCTGTGCAAATGGAACTGAGTCATAAGAAGCCTACAGACTTTACTTTTTAATTCTAAATTCTGCATCATGTAATAAACTTTGTGCTCATTCAGAGCATTTCCTACAAAGATCTTTAAGCTCCTTCTGCAAATAAATCCAACCCTGCAAGTAAATACAGGGGCTTGTCTTCAGTGAGGATGCAAAGAACGAGCTGCATCCACAGAGCCCTTAAACTGCACATTAAAACTTCTGAAGAATTGAACAGGACCATTAATTGTTTGCAACAAAATAAAGCAGATCCAGAGATTTAAAGCTCCATGCTAAGTGGAGATTAGTCTGAGCCACAAAATATGCGTGGGGGTAATAAATTGGGTGATCCTTTGGTCCTTTATTGTCTGTGATTAGGCCTAGAAACTGCAGCATTTAGTGTCAGCTGGAGCTCATCGGTTCTGAGATCTTGATTTTATTTTCCTTTTTGTCAGCACTGGTTTGTCCTTTGAGGAATAATTATAATTCCTGTGAGATCACAGTCAGACCCTCGCACTGGTGGTGCTCTCTGATCTGGATCTCCATCTCCTCATCCCAAACCAAATGCCTGGGACTCTTTTTTTTTGGTGAGAAGCAACCTCTGAACCAAGGCAAAGTAACAGGCATCGGAATTCCTTGGGAAAAACACTCTGCTCCTCCATGGGGCTCCTTCTTGGCTGGAGAGGGACTTGGGACAAGGGAATGGAGTGACAGGACGAGGGGGAATGGCCTCAAGCTGAAGGAGGGAAGGTTTAGATGGGATATTGGGAAGAAATTCCTCACTGTGAGGGTGGGGAGAGGCTGGGCTGGAATTCCCAGAGAAGATGTGGCTGCCCCTGGATCCCTGGGAGTGTCCAAGGCCTGGCTGGATTTGGAGCAACTTGGGCTAGTGGGAGCTGTTCCCTGCCCAAGGCAGGGGGTGGAACTGGATGAGTTTTTAAGGTCCTTTCCAAGCCAAACCATTCCATGATTCTGATTCCACGTAACAGGCTTCCGGGCTTGAAGAGGTGGTTTTGGCTTTCTGCTCTCCCGACCTGCCAAAAATCGGGAGCTTAATTTTATAGTGACACTAAATTTTATGGTAACACTTGTCATACATAAAACTTCCCGGGAGCACGGAAAGAAAAAGAGCAGTGCTTTTAAAAAAAGGCAACCATTGATTGCAGCCTGCTGAAGACAGCTCCCAAGAATTATTGGGAGCTCATTTCCAGCCTTGGAAATGGGTGATTAAATCTGACCACCCCCCCAACCCCCCTCCCTGCTGAGGACACTTTCGGGAAGAAGCTTTTCGGGCATTAAAGATGTAAGAGCTGCATTAAATATAGAGCAGTCGATAGCCAGGGCTCAGCTGTGATGGATGGACAGCACAGGCCCTGCCAGGCCCTTTGGAATTAGCCAGTGATTCCTCAGGAAAACGCCTGCCAGGGCTTCCTGCTGTTCGTCTTCCACATGGTCTGGGAGAGGAGGGAGGAGCAGGAGCAGCGCCACAAGGCCACGGCATAAATTCAGAGTCTGCAGGTCTTGCTCTGGGGCAGCTGTGCCATCGGGGCTCCACTGGCAGGAGCAGAGGGGCAGGAATAAGGGAGACTGGGAAAACTCAACCTGGGTTCATCCCGGTGTAAATAAGCAGAGTTTTTGCCTAAAAGACCAAAAATCTCGCTGAATTTTTCATCCCGTTGCCCTGAGCATCGCCCCAGACCATCCCTCAGCTCCTCGACTGTTGGCCAAACACCTTTTTGTCTGCAAGTGCTAAACCCAACTCTGCTAAGCCCAGCTCTGGCCAGTAATTCCGTATTCCCTCCCCTTTCCCTTTATCCTTTAGTCTTTCCCAGTGAAATGTCTCTCATGGGTCACTGAAAAATGCCACAACAGCAGCAATGGCAGAGTTTATTCTTCCATCAGGGAATGAGCTGAGCTCTGTTGCGTGTCTCTGATTGTAAAACCAGTTTAATCTTCCAAGGTAAATGGGAGCAACGTAACATAATAAGCCCCACCCCAGTACCTTAGCACTGAAATTAAGTATTTTATCAGCGATAAATATCTACAAAACATTTAGCTCCCCAGTAATTCCTCAGACACACAGCACAAGGGGATCTTCACGGTGTGAACAGCGTCATAAAGCAGATACTGCCCTGGGGACACCCTTTTTGCTGGTCCAAATCCAGCAGAATTCTCTGCTTCCTTTTCACAGTTCCAGCCCATTCCTGGAGCTGTTCCATGGAATTGCTTACACAGAAAACAGTACTAGAAAGTGTGTGAATCTGGGATTTTTAATATAGGTAGAAACAAGACTCCAAACCCCACCCTGTGACCATTTAGAAATCAACAGTTAGATGAAAGAAAAGTCATCGGCATTTTTAAACTAAGAGTTTCTTGCTGCTGGATTTTCACCATTCTTAATTAAAGAATTAAAGAATTACAACAAAGCTTAAGTGAGTAGTTAGGAGAGTTTTAAATAAGCCTGATTTTAACTAGATAGACACACCCCCAGATTTCCTTCTCTAATCCAATGATAATGGGGATTTCTGGTGGATATTTCCTCCCTCTGCCCCTGTGGCAACAGAGCAGAACCTCACTTACTGTGAATTGTCCCAGAAATGCTGACTTTGGTGGGGAACTGCTCATTTCCAGCAGCTCACTGGGTGGAATCTGCTGGTTTTTGATCCCCCCGACTTTGCTGGGGTGATTTTATGGGGGGATTTTATCCCTCGTCAGGTCACTTGGTGGCAGGACCAGCTCTCAGAGATCTTTATCTCCACGGATTTTGTCATAAAAGCTGGAAGTTCTAGAAGTCTGTTTAAAAAAAAAAAAAAAATCAAATCCCAAATTCCAGCCCAGCGGTTTCGATGATGAGATTTTACCCAAGGCCATTGACTTGCAAAACCTTTCATCAAACTCCCAGCAGTTGTTCAGACAGAGGGAATTGCAACACCACCTCTACCTGTGCCTTCTGCT
This sequence comes from Cephalopterus ornatus, assembly GCA_013396775.1. Classification (NCBI taxonomy): domain Eukaryota; kingdom Metazoa; phylum Chordata; class Aves; order Passeriformes; family Cotingidae; genus Cephalopterus; species Cephalopterus ornatus. The sequence continues at coordinate 2,941 of VZRE01005741.1, read as the reverse complement.
GACCTTTTCATAACTTGCTCCAGAGCAAGATAAAACAATTCCATATCCAGCTGGAGGGGGAGATCTTGGCATCGTGACTTGGAATATTTCAGTCAGCTGGAACCGATGCCACAGCCCCTCCTGACGCTGCCGAGACCAACTTTTGGGTGCATGGAGCGTGAAAAGCAAGCAAAATAATTCCCTTCAACGAGGCTGTGCTGGTTCACACCCACTGAGGATCCTGAGGACGAGCTGCTGAGAGGAAGAACAAAGTCTGTCTTCCAGCAGGGATTCATTCCCGGGCTGAATTTGCTTCCTCAGTGCAGCCATCAACGGACTCAGGCGAATTCCAGATGATGGAAACGGTTAAAAAACAATTTCACAGGTGAGATCCCTGAATGCTCAAGCACTTGAGGTATCGTTTCCCACCGCGTTTCATCTCAGGAATATTGGATTTGGGGTATTTTAATATGTTACTCGCTGTAGTTCCTGGTGGCCTCCCACACTGAGCTGGTGCAGGTAAGTAAATTTAGGCACGTGGCACCATGGAACACCCTCTGAAGTGCTGCAGATGTGCTGTTTCACCTGCAAACATCCCACCCAGCTTGGCAACTAATGCAGGAGTTGATTGTTTTGATTGATGCTTTGATTTTCATGGACTGAATTGGTGCCTGAACAAAGGGAGATCGCCATGTGGATAAAGTGCTGACTAGGTGGGAAGATTCCCCTGTCTTTCCTTAAAAAAGAAACGGAGGGAGAACGGGTGGGGAAGCTAAGCTTTGAAATTTTAATAAACGCAGACATGAAAATACAAAGCCATTAAAATGGAAACGCCAACCAACGGATTGCTCAGAACCTGATCATCTGAAGTGGGGATGCATCAAGGCAGAAATTTCCGGAGCTGCCTGAGGGTTGTTCCAGCCCCTGTGCCGGTTAAATTGGGAAGGAGTCAGGTTTTCAGGAGTCAGGTGGCTTTGGAAATGTTCGCAGAGGATCCCGAACCAGCCAAGATGATGTTTCATCCCGTATTTCTCCTGAGGAAAAGCGATAAACCCGTGTAGGAAATCAGCGCCCTGCTCAGCCCCGTGTTCCCCCAGCTCAACAGCGGGGAAATCATCTCGAATCAGCAGCTCTGCCCCATCAGGGCTGACTGGGAATCCAGGGAATTCCACAGCGCTGTGCCAGTATTCCATGGCAGGTCGTGCCACTTGCTGCAGATAAAGGGGAATTAAAGCCCCCTGGGCTCTCCAAGAACTCGGGGCCTGTCTATTCTTCGAAGGTAAATCCTGAAGTCCCTAAAACAGGGAGATTTTGGACGTTGCTGAGCCCAGCTGAGTTAAACCACGGGAAGATTTATTTACTCACCGCCCCTGGAAGTGTCCAAAACACAAGCAGATGTGGCACTTGGTGATGTGGGTTGGTGGGATTTGGTCGAAGGCTGGGCTTTGGCTCTAGAAGTCTGTTTATTCCAACCTTGGAGGACTCTTCCAACCTTGGGGGACTTTTCCAACCTCACTGATTCCATGATTCTGTGGCAGTGTCTCTGCAGCTCCTGAGTTTGAGCTGATAAGACCTTGTCAGGTTAACTCAGACCTACCCTAACAAATCTCAGCCTCCTGTTCCCAGGTTCATTTCCACAGGAATCAGCTTTTGAGGCACTCCTAAATTCCTCCAAGGCACCTCTCAGCACCGTGAAGCTTCTAAACACCTTTTACAGGTCTTTACACCCCTTTGGACAGGAGATCTCCTGTCAAATCATGTCCTTTTTGGTAGTTTTACACGAAAGCAAACAACTTCTCCTGGGCATCTTCTCCATTACTTGTCTTCCCAGAAACCTCGTTCACCCGCAGTTCTGCTTCTTTGTCATGGAATCATGGAGTCATGGAATGGGTTGGGTTGGGAGGGACCTTAAAGCCCATCCAGTGCCACGCCCAGCCATGGGCAGGGACACCTCCCACTATCCCAGGTTGCTCCAACCTGGCCTTGGGCACTTCCAGGGATCCAGGGGCAGCCACAGCTCCTCTGGGAATTCCATCCCAGCCCTTCCTCGGGAAGAATTCCTTGTGGCTCCATCAGAATGTGGGCTGTGGTACCTGTAAACCTCATTTAGCTGAGCAATCTTTGCCCTTTCTCCCAGCTGTGCCGGTGCCAGTGAAATTTTGGGGTAAAGAGTGTTTTATGCCGAAAAAGTTGTTTCGAAATAACCCTTTCCATCGACAGAACCCCAAAGTGGACTGACAAGAGGGTAATGAGAATTAAGTGACAAAACTGACGTTATCACACAAACATCTGCCTTATCTGGGTAACAAAAAACATGCAGTGAAGTATTCAGATCTAACGAATCTGGGCCATAAGATTTTCAGATAATATGTTAAATATTGGTCCATGTTAAAACATGCACAGGCAGATGGAAAACCCCACTGTTTACTCCTATTTGTGGTGTAGGTATTTGCATATTTAATTGCTTATTTACCCTCCTCTGCTGCTTTTTATTTAGGGATTGTGCTGGTGGTCGAAAATTAAGAGTCCACCTCTTACCAGCCCTGATCATTCATCTTCTAGAGGGACTGACTGGTTAAATTAATGAGCAGATGGCTTTAGCTGTAGTTCTAAGTTAGTTTATTTTATATATTTTTTTTTGCCTCTCTGCAGTTTCCATGTCCTTTCTCTCGCTTTAATGTAAACCGGTTTATTTATTTATTTATGTCTTTATATTTCCTTATTAAAGTGCCATCTTTTCTGTTGGTGTAGGCACAGAACCCGGCTCGACTGGAGCCTGTTCCAGGCTGGTGACTGGAACAGTTTTTAAGTGTTTTCCCAGGAAAATCCTTCTGTTTTTCCTTTCTTTTTCCGTCGGTTCGGTGACACTTTAATCATTGTGGTTCTCCTCTGGACGCAGGAGGGCACTCGAATTCCATTTTTTGAGCTTCAGTTCTGCCACAAAAAAAAAAAAAAAAAAAAA